>OX393568.1:19934120-19941620 GCA_947652115.1 Blastomussa wellsi | reverse complement strand
ATTAAAGTCGCCATGTTGTCCGAACACTTATTCTTGCCTGTCAATGACGTCACACATCACTAATTACAGTTAAAATACTGCGGTTGACAAATGATGTCAACTAGATGAACCGCATAAGGAAGAGACGATTTGATGTGAGCTTTGATATTGTCCACTTGGCGTTTATCAGACGATGAGATAACTCAAGCTGCATTTTTTGGCGGATGCTCAACTGTTCTGCAGTTCAGAGCTCTTTCTCAAGGATTTCTGTCATCAACACTTGAACCTCACTACGACCCTGAAGTGGAAGAACAAATAGCCGTACACGAACGCCGAAGGTAGTGTAGCATAGGCTTATTTTCACGCCCGGGATTCGAAAGCTCTTCCTTCATCGACTAAAAAGTCATGAACAGCTATCGTCGGCAATCGTTTTGTGGTTTTGCCCCTTCCGTGGAGAGAATGAAGGACGAACGATACAGCCGTCTCAAGGCAAGGAAGTATTCCGAGGCCAGCATAAAGCATAAAATAAACAGGTCGCCAATTGAAACGGATCTGGGAGTGTTGAGGAGGGCTTCGTCTTTGCCGGATTGCCAAGAAATGGCAAGGATGCACTCGAAAAACCCAACGCGCAGCCGCAACAAGGCAATTTGTTCGGATCCTTCAGATGGGTTAAAGAGGACAAGAAGTGTATCGTTTTCTCCTGAAATTGTCTTCCTCACTGCTGTGGCCGACAATGATGTAGATGAGCTAGAGAGGATTATGCATAAAGAGGACATCGATGTGAATCACCAGAGTCCGTCTGGACTCACAGCATTACATTACGCGGCCGCCGAAGGAAGCTTCGAATGCCTTCAACTGCTGATCGATTACGGGGCTGAAGTGGAGTTGCCAGACTCGCAAGGGTGCACCGCGCTCGATTTCGCGGTGCGCGGGGGGCATTTCGATTGCGCGTCTTTCCTTATCAAAGCGGGGGCAGAAATCAAGAAGATTGTAAATGGTTTGTGATGGCCAAAAATTGGTACACTGATTAGAGCAAAGAGTCATGGAAAGAATGCTGCGTGTTAATTGTTCACAGTTTAAAGCCCAATCTCTCATCGTATAAGGAAATTAAATCTAAAAATAAAACGAGGACGCCAATATGTTCTTCTTGGAATTTCAAGGGATGCAAGGGACACGTGCTAGAAGATGACACATGATCAATGGACCATAGTTCAAATCCTCTTTCTTCGTTGCCTTAGCCTTGCAAATTTGTTTGAACAGTTTATTAATTACAAGTGACATGCTTTTGTCCTGTAAAAGCCGCACTAAACATTCCTGGCGTGTTTAAATTAGCATCTGGTTTGTAAACGAGACTTTTGTTTGTGGAGTAGAAGAGATTTACGATAACAAGAAAACCCACGACGAGTGTTTAATTAGCTTCTACTGTAAAAACCCGCTTTTGGAATCACTGGATAGCTGCTCGAGATAGCGTTTGTGTTGATCGTAGGAAAGGTCATCCCTAATTGCTCGCATGCCTGTGTAGGAAATCACTAAATATTTGCGATATGTCAACTGATATTTAAAATAGCGTTGAACCTATAATTCTGGAGGAGGTTACTTTTCAGCGTGTTTACACAAAGCCGTTCGCGAAATTAAAGACGGACGCAACAAAAACAAACTGCGGGTAGATCGGAAGTAATTCCCTTATGAAACAAAGCGTTGGCAGTTCCAGAGGTTGCTAATTCAGTCGCGCGACTGATCCTCGAGGCGGGAATACAACAATGTTTGAGGTTCCGTTTTAGCGCGGAGGAAGAAAAACACATTCAAACAAAGTTTGAAGTTCAATTTTTAGCTCGAAGGAAGAAAAGCATATTCAAATGATTCATCAATTGATGAAAAGTTTTTGTGCGAAGTCTTTTTAGTGACCTACAAATTTGGCGAAGTCATTACAAGTGAATAGATTGCGGTTACTCGCATTGTTCAGGTAATACAGACTAGTGGATAGGTTTTTGTTCGTATTGTCTTCGAGAGCGACAATAGAATAGTTTAGCAATCTCTGTCTGCACTGCGCTAAAATAACATTTTCAAAGATTCCAAAAATGACTGGGGTAATTAAGTTTGTATTTATCGCAACAGGCTGCTTTGTGAATAGCTGAATTGGCAAATAAAGGATATTCAAGATCAGATTTGGTCTGATGATTTCGAAAAGGTATTACTGAGTTTAAAGGCCGAACGGTCTTTGAACATAATTACGTTTGAACAGTAGCCTGAGTACAGCGGTAAATGGTCTTCCAAGCGCAATAATGATTTCTGCACCAAAAATAAAAATAAAGAACACTCAACAGTACGACGTTTTAGATCGTCAATGTTTTCGCACGTGACCCGTTTCATTTCAAAAAGAAAAAGGCAAAAGCTGAGAATTAATCTCTGTGTGGATGAGCTTGAAGCATTGCTGTCATTAAAATAATTTCTATCGCTCAGTATATTTCTTTGCTGAAGTAAGATTTAATACGATTATTTGCTTTTATGATCGCTTGATTTGCATGCTTGATCCCACTTCTTACTTCACAGTGACATACACAAAAATATCCCAACAAAGATCACTTTTGAACGTTTAACGATTCGTCCAATGAATTCTCGTTGTGGATCTTTAATAGATTATCTCTGGCGTAGAAGAAGCTAAAAATATTTAGAAATCCTTCTTTAAATGGAGTTTGCACATGTTGAGGTAAAGAAAATATTGATCATCAATGAAGGCAAAAATCCTTTGTGAGAGATTTGTAAACAACGGAAGATAAAAGTACAGTGTTTCATTTTTTGACAAAATTCTTGCATCTGTTTGCCTCTTATAGATTGCTGGCTGGCAAATCAGAGAAAATTAATTAATAAAACCAATGGAGATAACACGATTCCGCCTGCAATTTGGCTCGTCGCGATCTGGTGCGAAAAGAAGAAAAGATAAAGGTCATTAATCAGCTCAATGTTTCTCGATCGATATTTAGAATAAGGTCAAACACCGAAGGCCAGAAAATGAAGAGATTTTGCTTAGCATATTCGTCATCAGCCACAAAAAAGGCCGGATGAATTCGCCACGTAACAAATGACTCCACCCAAACTATGTTTACAAACCTGCAAGTCATTGATCGCTTGACCATAGCAGATACACTCAGGCCTGCCCAATCAATTAACGATCGTATCGCCAATTTATGGGCCCAAATGTGAGATTAGAAAGATGGTAAATTTGTTAATTGTTCGAGTGTCTAATTGTTGAAATACATTAAATACAGTAGCATGTATTGGAAATAATTGTGCTTAATTCCCAACCTCGTTCCCAGGGTCTCTCCCTTTCCGCCCCCTGGAGCGCTCCAGGGGGCGGGAAGAGAGAGACCCTGGGAACGAGGTTGCTTAATTCCGTGGTTAAATTAATGATAAAATCTCTTTATCTCTTTGATAGTTAACTGTAATAAGAACGCAGTCTTGGTACGTTTCTGATACACGGCAGTTGATGGACAGCTATTAGCAATAGCCTATTACCTGCCCTTTCAATCTTCCTAGCGATTTATCACGATTGTTCCTCTCCTGGCCTAAAAGCGACCCGCTTGCAAAAACACTTCGTTTCGCATTGGGTAAGTTCAACTTACCCAAGCCGCGCACTTACTATTTGAAACGCAGCTTTCGCTATAGCGGTGCCTTACTGTGGAACTCTCTTACACATAACTGAAGTTAGGGCAATTAGATCAACCGCGCATCTGAAACATTCGATTCGCACTCGGCAATCTTGTAAATCAGTTTTTATAGCTATTTTGATATTTAATGATTGTAATTAAAATACTATTGTCATTACTGAAGATTTTTCACCGAGTTTAAATAAAGAGCTACTACTACTACTACTCTGTCAAGTGTTTGAAACAAATGGTACGCACAGCAAAACAAACGATTTCCCGATGTTGAGAGTGCAAAACTTGCGCCAATCACGTACTAGTGCCAGCTCTCTCTAACACAGACACCATCGGGGCCGGTATCAACTGCCTGTGTTATTGAGGTTTTCGGTTTATAAGGCGTTTAGATACAGTAAATAACTGAAAAACGGCTGGAATGATTCAATACCAGTTGTCAGTCTTAAAAGAGAGTTGCATGTAGTGCCCTTAATATCTGGCGCGCGAAGAAACACTATATACCTTGATCCGGTTTATTCCCTGATAATTATTGACTTAGCTTTGCTATATCCCTGCTTCACTTCTATTTGTATTTACTTTATCACTGTTCTTGTGCGTTTTACGATCACGATGAGAATAAATTTCAGAGGCTGCTAATAAAGTTACATCCACTCATAAACATGTTGCCTGCATGCATGCTACAGTAGCTTCAATTTTTCTCTGCCGTCCCGGATCGAGCTCGACTGAGTCATGATCATTTTTTGATTAGTTTTTGGAGAAAAGTTTGAGCTGGACTTATGGTCAATGCCTATCATTAACAGCACCCTAAAATAGCTATTAAGAGTAATCATTTTTTTACGAAATTAATATCTCGATCACCATTGCTGCGCGGCTTCTTTTTTTCCTCGATGGCACTAAAATTTGATTCGAATCACGGAGTATGCTAGCCACCGCAAAGCAAAATGTCCAGCAACCGATAATCCTGATTGTGAGGCATAACAAGCAGTGAACGCTCAATTTAAACTAATAATGCCTAACATCGATAAATGGAAAGAAAACATCTTTATGATTTTGTCTGATCAATCTTTCAAACCGGCTTAATATGATTTAGTTCAAGTAATGAGTCGGTTTAGCACCCGCTCCGCTAATTTAAGGAATGAATGTTAGTACATGTGTGATCTGAGCGCTTAGATTGCTGGAGACCAACCGTTTATTTAGACGCTTTACGGCCGAGCTACGTGGCTAAATTTCCACCAGCTTGGACACTATAGCTTACTTTCTTCAGGCCTCTCCTGTATTGTGTTCTTGGGCAGTGCCACTCTGCACCCAGGTGTATAAATGTGTACCGGCGAAATACTGCTGGGGGGTAACCCGATCGACTAGCATCCCATCCAGGGGGGAGTAGAAATATTCCTAGCCGCTTAATGCTACTGAAATTGGGATAAGCTCCTGCAGTTTGGGCCATTAGGCTCAATGGGGAGCTGTTAAACAAAGGGGCGCTTACTGCAACAAGTTCTATAATTACTTTTCAGGAGTTAATTACTTGCAGAAGGTAAATTAAATCATAAGACCGCCTAAGCATTTATGCGTTGGTGTTTTCCCTAGATTTGCGAACATGTTTTTCAAATAAACAAATTCGTTTATCTTAATGTTTTCCCGTGAAAAGCCAGAATTAGCTAATAAGTCTCGCCTCCAAAAGGAATTCGAGGAACTCAGAATAGAGCATCAATCAAAGATAACAGAAACACTCTTTGGCATGGGTAGTGTTAGCACTTAAGTATACACGCATCGCAGACCTAGTTTTCTTCTGTTTTTCGCATTGGAGGAGCATGTCACTGACTGAGGGATTTTACAGACCGTCCATTGCCTTATAGACTGTACGGTCATGTTGGATTTTTACCAGGAGCTCTAGCATTCCAACCGAACAAATCTGGCAGACAAGCTTTAAACGCAATGATTATATTACACATATTCCAGATGCAGCCGACAAAGCTTTGTTTTATTTTTCTTCTAAAGTTGAAACTGGCCGAAGAACAGGAATATTTATGATAAAACTTAAAATGTTCAGTTTACGTAAGGGTTGGATAATGAGGACAATAGAGTCGGGTTGCGGCTACCGTAAGCTATAGCCTGTTCTAGGCGTTCGCGTTAGTGGGTAACGGCGCGAGGGAAAACGGCGAAGCGAAAAACACAGGAAGTGTAGGGAGGGAGTGTGGAGAGGAAATGTTTACCGTAAACTTGTAATTTTACTGGTCCACTATTGTAGCAGATTCCACTGTTTTCGGCTTCTTGATTCCTAGTGTTTATTCTGTCTTTCTCTCGAAGGGCATGAGAACTTGCGAGAGCTGTTACCCCAGATCTGATTGACAGGCTGCCAAAGGATGCATGTCTTACGGCAGGGTATACGCCGGGATTGCTCGAGATGCTAAATAGATAGGGCGTGTGTAAATCCATATGCCAACTGTTTTAGAAAATTAAAATTTACTTAAGCCTTCGATACTATCTTCTTATCGATTATAGTCTGGTCAGAGAATTAGAAGCTTGAAGAGCTAGAAGAGTTAGGGTAGCGTTTTCTGTTTATAGAGGTTGTGAGTAATAGTCATTCAACTTGCTCTTACGAATTTGTTCCACACAGGGAGAGTCTTCAAGACTCAATGTTAAATAAAGAGAGAATGACAGCCATAAAAACCAAGGAAAATTAAATGTCACTATTGAAGGACGCACTGATTTGTTTCAGTTGCATGGGCGAGGAGTGTGATCCTTGATAAGGCGACTAAACTGATTTGAAATGGAAACGGAAATTAAATTTTACCTGTCACTAACCAGCTGCTAAAAATACAGAGAAAGTGCTGTTGACGCCATAGGCAGTTTAATGAAAGAAAAATGTTTATTGTGACATAATATTATTCCACATTCGAATGAAATTGACATAAAACTTGCAAGTTATAAATTGACGGAAGAACGCAAACTTCGCGACACGCAGGGGGGGGGGGGGGGAGGGGATACGACTCGCGATCTTTGTGTCTCAGTATCAAAATAGATTGGGAACGGAAATTAACTGGGGTTGGTACTTAAAATATTATTCACTTGTCAGCTTTGCTAAATGAAGTATGAGAAGCTAGTCTGGAGATAAGAAGCGATTAAAGCCTAGGTAGACTAAAGTTTATAACGATCGTCAAACTGGAAGCAAGAACGACGAGTTTTCAAAACTTTTTATGCACTTTAAGACCTTTAAATATGCCAGATCAAATAATGAAAATATTAACTGGAGGGATGGAAAAGCTGGTGAAGTAAGACTGAGACTTGAGCAACACATGCATATATAAGCGAGATCGGAATGTGATTCTAGAAAAAACGCGTCCAACTTAGATTAAATGAAAGTTTGTTTAGGAGATACTTAAGATATTTGTTTCTTACCAGCTGTTATATTTCAGGGTGAAGAAAATACTGCGGCAATCAATTTCCAGACAAAGACCAACTTATAAATACCGTGCATTTCCTTACTGCAGCGTGCCGGATATTGAAATCTGACAAGATCAAAACAGTACGATAGCGGCGGTTGTTTCTTCTGGCATCTTCCATTCAATGTTATGTAGATATTCATGTCAATATTAGCTGACTGTGGTCTGGTTCTGTTTTAGTCACTTTAACAAAATGAATAGAAGTATTGAACTGAAATGATGACACAAAGAATCCGGGGGGATTCCCTATAAAAATGACGGCGGTTCTCGCCGTACCTTTTAGGGGGTAAGGGATGGACCATTATATTTTTGAGGGGGGGGTTGGGCAAATACCAAAAAAAAATTCCTGCACAGCAAAAGTGGAGAAAAAAAAATTCATGCACAGTGGGCCAAGGGGAAAAAAAATTCGATCAAGCCTTCCTGTA
>OX393568.1:19729120-19924120 GCA_947652115.1 Blastomussa wellsi | reverse complement strand
CCTATGTTTTTGTCGCGTTTGAATGAAAATAATGGAGGTTGCGAAAAGATTCTACCAGTGTCGGGATCATTTTGAAGAAAGTTAAAGTTTTTTTAGAATGATGGATTTAACTGCGTGGTTGTGAGGGTGAATGGAATTCTATGGTTGTTTTCTCTCTGTGACGTTTGTAGTGCTGACTGTCGATCAATTTGTTGGGCGCGATGATGACCGGGTTGAACAACAGAAACAGGATAGCCGCGTTTGTCAAAAAAATTGCACATTTCCTCTGATTTTAAGGAAAAATCAGAGTCGTCACTACAGAGACAGCGAAGTCTAAGAAACTGAGAATAAGGAATGGCATTCTTGACATCACCCAATTAGTGGACTTATGTGAATGCTGCATTTTAATTGACTACGCTAATAGAGTAATAGTCCTCGAGTAGCAATCGAGCGTCACGCTTTCTTTCGTTTTATTCCCAATTAAATATTTCTTCAACTTGCATTTGCTGACTTTATTATTGCCTTTTCTGTCCGACTAGTTGGGTGATACTAAAACAATTAGACCCTTCGCCCTCAAGGGCCACGGGTCAATAGCCTATTTGGCTTCGTAACCCTTGCGTAGCTATCACAGCAGTGAACGAGTAAATCTAATCGGTCTTGAATAATTTTACACGGTTCATGTGCTATTACATGTAATGGTTCAGTTACAAAGTTTATGATTTCACAGCCATCAGTCGACATAGAGTCAATTCCTCTTTGATTCCTCGGACGTCGAAGGGAGGTTTACCATCTTGGCTTGAGTACGGACAATATTTCAGCAAACGCTCTCCGGTTACCAGCTTAAGATCAAAAGTGCCGTGCATAGTCGACCAAAGCCACTTCAAAAGAATTTCGATGCCTTCGAAAACGTGTTGAATGCTCTGCAAGTAACTCTTAATGATGTAAAATCCCGCTAAGGAACAGTATTGTTCGACCTTGGCCTTGGCTTCAAAATGCAACATGTCGAATAGACGACCAGCGTTCTCGGGATTAAGTACTTTGAAACCGTTTTCTATAAAGGGATGAAGATGATCTGCGTACTGAATGGCTATTTTTCCTCCACTTTTAAGACTATGAAACATATTTTGAAGGCTTCTTGCTTGTCAGAGATCCAGTGGAGTACATGATTACTGAAAATAATATCGTACGACTCCGATCCAATCCCTGGGAAGTTTGAAGCGCTACCTTCCACAAATGAGAGATTCTTAATTTCACCGTGAGACTGCTGAGCCACTTGAATTCTTTCCTTGTCAGGATCAACACCCACAACCTTTCCCTCGGGTCCTACAAGCTCAGCTAGATATGCAGACAGCTCTCCTGTACCACATCCCAAATCCAAGATGGCGTCTCCTGCTTGGGACTAACGTCTGTTTGAATGAACATTTCACCGTCAACCTTTTGATTCCTAAGCGAGCCCTGTTTGTATCCTAGTGCTGCACTGTTCGCCATCTTTTTTGCTTCAATTTAAAACCAATTATCTGCAGCAACGAAGTAGTTTTATCGTTTCTTACTCGCGTGAGGAAACAGAAGGTCGAAGGCCCCCCACAGCTAGCCCAAGCTCTTTAGGAGAGCAGCTCTTATGTTGACCTTTATATTGTTACGTAATTGGCATATTTATTTGTATGGGGAAAGGAATAAATCCGCGGAAAGAACAAAAAAATAACGGTTGAATTACAATAAAAACCACTCACCTGAACTCCTGTGTTGCTTTCTTTGTGTGCTACTGATTTGGAGAGAATTTTCTTCCAACGGTTCTTCTCTATGCTATAAAGTCGCTCCAAATCATTTAAAAACCACACAGCAAACAAAGAAAGCAACAAAAGAGTTCAGGTGAGTGGTTTTTTTATTGTAATTCAAATGTTAATTTTTCGTTCTTTCCGGCTTTATTTCTTTCCCCATACACATCCTTATAAATATGCAGAGCTGCTCATAGAATGAGCTTGGGATACCTGTGGGCCTACTGTAGGTGATCGACCCTTATCACTCAGGCCAAGGCCGGCACCGGTCAAGTTTTCGGCTGCGACACTCGTAACGCAATCGCGGAACTCAAAGACCGTCTACGCTCTTTCATTAATATTACCGATTAGGTAAATGCATACAGGAACAGTATCATTAAGCTCACAAAAGAACATTGCCTTCCTTTACAAGTTTTACATAAACTCAAGTCCTCAAACTGTTCGTGACCCTGATGAACACAAGCGAATAAACTTACATGGAGCATAGCAATCAGTGGGGCTGGTTAGAAATGACATGAAATGAGGAAAAATTAAAGAAAGAAGTGTTATTTTGTTTTTGGTCGAAAAGGATAGAGAAATTTTTCTCGTTGAATCCCCGTCATACCCTTAAGGTGGCTCAATAGTCTAGTAAATATATAAGTCAGTCTGAAGATTTTGCCTAAAGCTTGAAGGCGGGGGGTAGAAGAGTTGTTTTATAATTCTTACCCTGTGATTAAACGACTGCCTCAATGAAAAACGTGTTCAGACTGTTTGCTTGCAATTGTGAGGTAAGATTTGCATGAAATTCTTCCGTTGTTTTGGAGCTGGTATGTTGTTTTTCTGTAATCACCATTATCTAACTTTTCTGAGAAAAAGCGCATTTCTGCCATTTCTATTCTCCCCCATTGCTTCAATGCAAAACAAATACTTTTGCACTAGAAACTCTTATAGAAATGATAAGACCTAGCCTTAGGAACTTTTTTCTCAACCCTATGCAGTCTTGAATGTTCACACTTCAAGGAAAAGGTAAATGGTATAATTTATTTTGTTCCATGCTTTTAACTTTTCCAGCTTTCTGAGCTGGCTCAGGTTGAAGGTTGATAGACATTCTATGCAATGAACCAAAATAATGCTTATCTGGTGAATTCTTTTGCAACAGCAGGCAAAACACTGGTGCTGGGTATTGGCCAAAAATGCCTGTTTTTGCAAATTGCAACTTTTCAGATTTTTTTTCTCTGCAAATAATCAATTTCAGCCAACCATTTTGCATAGACCATTCCAAACGTAATCTGTAAAAAATTGTTTCTTTGCTGAATGACTTGGCATTTTTCTGTTATTTTCCTAAGAAAAGCACCCTTTGAGACACTATATCAAAGCTTGTACTGTTACCATGGCAACAAGAGACCCAAATGTCATTGTGTTTGTCATCATTGTCATGGCAACTAGTGTGGTGATGTTGAGTTTGTCTAATGAAGTTTGATTTTCAAGTAGAAGGTCTTCTTGACTATTGAGCCACCTTAAGCTTCATGCTCACATGCAATTGTAATAGGGTTGGCTGATCGTGATCAGTGATTGTCAGTTATGACAAAAGCATTATTCCAAATTACCATGCATCTCAGAAATCAGGAACACGTACATTGTGTTCTTAATGGCTGGTTAATGAAAACAAGCATAAGAATTAGGACTAGTAGTTACTCTCAAGTAAATGGAATTCATCCATGTTTTGGTATAGGGATATACACTGTTTAGGACAAAGAAAATCGTTTTTATATATACTACAGTGCTCACATATATCTAGTCCTGAAAATGATGGCCGATGGCCGGCTAACTAAATACTGATGAACGTTTAAGATTCCGGGTAAGCGAAAAAATTTTGAGCCACACCGTTATAGGACGACTCCTTGATATCCATAACCGGTTTCGGACAGACTCACTCGAATTATACCCTGGTCATGACTGAGGGGTCAAAAACCGTACCCTATTCAGCGACACGTTCTCGGAAAGCCCATGTAAGGTAGTACCCCCGTGGGAGGGGAGCCGAGGGGGGTAGGAACAGTGTCGGGACCTGGTGAATACTTGAAGCGAATAAACTTGTTAATATTCGACATCGCAAACAGTCGAAGCAGAAAAGAACACTATTAGGTTCTCGATTCTTTGTTTGACACTTCCTTTCTTGCAATCGCCAGTCTCAGCTGCTCAGATCAGCGATCGGAGAGCAAATATCGGCAAATATTGCGTGTGGGCGCAAGGTAGACATCCAGAAATCCAGAAGTACGCGCATCTCGATCGACAGCAACCATGATCATCCTCATCTTCTTCGTTTTCCCTGAATAGACCACCCTGAGCAATACATGCGTTTTTCCCTTTACATCGTATTGATCGTGTTTCATAAATAAAGGCGTCTCAATCTATATATCTATCTCCTCTACACCCCCTCCCCCTCATTCTTATCCTCCTTCTCGTCCTCAAGATCACCATCACCACCACCATCATCTTCACCCTCTTCAATCTTGTCTTCTCCTCCTCATCCTCCTCCTCCTCCTCCTCCTCATCATCATCATCATCATCATCGCCGTCGCCGTCGTCGTCGCCGTCATCGTCGTCGTCGTCGCCGTCGGCGTCATCATAATAGGAAGCTTAAGCAACGACGACGGCGACGGCTAGGACGACGCCTGCTAAAAAATGAATTTATATTTACGCACGAATCTCGCAATTGCCTTGGTGCATCTGTCGCTTTCAAACGCAGTTCTTGTAGAAAATATATGGACGGCGTTTATTTTTAAAAAGAAAAACAAAAATTTAGCCCTCGAGGTTCAGGTTCTCCAAAGTACTCAGAAATTGGTCATTTCACGTTGTTGTTTTGCAGAGGACGGCAAAGAAATGTACAAAGAATTATAACGCACTTGCAGAGCTATTGTACTCCTAATTAAATCTTTTGTTTAGCGACATTCCCTCTACGCTGATCGAACGCAGCAACGATATTTGACGGAAAATATACAAGGCTAAGGCTGGTTCTCACTAGCGCATAAGCATAAGTAAGTGAGAACACCCGCGACGTAACCATAAGGACATACGCACGCGCAGACTACATGTTTTGACGTAAAATGGCTGACGTTAACAGATGTCATAGCGTCCGCCATTTTGCTTGTGATACTTTCCGCAGAAGTCTGGGTCAAAGTGACATGTGATTGGTTGAAAGGCTTGAGCTTATGCTTATACTTATGTCGGCCCCGTTCTCACTTGTGAAAACTGCGACATAAGCATAAGCACAAGCCGACATAAGAAAAACAAACATGTTCGTTTTTCTTATGCCTATGCTTATGTCGCGTTTATCCTCACTTGCTTATGCTTATTTTATGCTTATGCTTGTGCTTATGGGCTCGAGAGAACCGGCGTTAAACATAATGGAAATATTATAACAGGAAATTTCTTCACCCTACCTTTACTGCCAGAGCCGGGCAGTGACACCAGCGCTAGGGTTAGATACATTATGCTCGTAAATGTGACCATTATGCTTTTTTGTGTCACCCTAAAAATCGTACCATTATGCCGAAAATTATGCTCGGGTCAGACCATTATGCTCTTGTGATGCCGGCTGAAATTTTGCCTTTGAATCCACATTACCACCCAAACGACCAACCGGAAAATACTGTTCGATTCGCCACACGGAATCCCTTAATTTCAAACCAGAAGTTTTGGTGGAATGGAAAGCGCCCCAGGCCTCTCAACCAGTAACCAAGCCGTAGATATAGCTGAATAATCAGACAGGAGGCAAAACTCGATATTGTTTTTCACATTTTCACTGAAAATAGGGAAAATATTAGTTTTGTAGTATTATGCTAAAATTATGCTATAAATTTGACCATTATGCCGCCATTGCTCGATGCTCTGACTATGCCATTATGCCCAAAATTATGCCGGCATAATGTACCTAACCCTACCCAGCGCGAAACGGATACCAGAAGCGTGAAAATCGGGTTGAATTGTTTAGCAGAGTGGAATGAATAGAGAAAATAAATAGTACTGAATGGCTTTTATTCAATAGCGTTTCAGTTTATCATTACAGTTCAGTTACTGTATAGCGATAGATATGAACTGCTGAAATATGTGAATCTCATCAGTAGGAGATCTTGGCAAGCTCTGTTGAGCTTAGCTTTTCTAAGAAGACCCCATTTGTTAACTAAGATGATGGGTATAATCTACAACTGTTTGGGACTAGGAAATTGGAAATAATTATAGATATATCACTTTAAAAGCTTCAACTTTGCTGTGCCTACCCGAGATCGAGTATTTGAACTTCAGGACAAGCAAAAAAACTGTTAAATGTAAGAAGTTCAATTAAAACTAAATGATTTCCATGCATGATTTTTATCGCCGCTCTAACTACTGCACCCTATAAACAACAAATTACACAGTACTGAATAGTCACAAAAAGCCGATGCGCTGTATTTAGTATTTAGAATATTTGAAACTTAATTTACAATCGGATTTCGTTCATGAAGATGAATTTCATTCAAACAGGTTACGTATTAATCGACTCAGTTATGCTATAATAGCTTAAATTGTGCCCAGTTACTATTTAATATCTTTTCGCCCCTGAAGTGTCTTCCAGCCCAAATCCCCTGAGGCGCGGGCGAGAAGGTCGCCCGCGCATCAGGGGATTAGGGCGAGAGAACGTCTGACACTTCAGACTATCTGAGACAAACGCTTGGAGCTTAAACATATTGGTGAATAAAACAGGTATTTATAGTCATAATTGTTTCATAAATCATTGGCGCCCTGCGGAGCATGTTGAGAAAGGTCGGTGCTTGCAATGAATGGCTTGGTGACCAATATAACAGGTGCGCAAAAGGGGCACTCTCAAGGTCGAATAGATAAGTAGTGCCTTTAAATTTAAATGTGTTACTCGCGAAAATACTCAGCGTTAACGATTCCAATATTCATAAACCCAAAATCGCTACTTTGGTTCTCAGTGAGAATATTTTTATCAGAAGTCGAAGTGAATAGAAACAAAGCTGGAATGTTCGTAATTGTATTTCCCTTTATTGTAAAATTGATTTCCGCAACTTTGAGCTACAGTCAGTCCGCGGACATACACAACTCGGCCGTTACTAAACGCAGAGAAGTCACAACTGAACAAAAGGAGGTAGGAAAAGTCCTTTTTATTTTGGTTGTTTGTTTTGAAATAGTTGGAAAATTCTTAAAGTCTAAACAAGTCTAAACTGGCCATTTTAAGCTCCCGTGGTGAAAATTTTAGACTGAACGCGCGCTAAACGCTGGAAAGAGGAGTAGTTTCCAAGAACCGTAAACATCGATATCGCATGCTTTTGTACATGCGCCTTCTTTCGCGGGCCGATTAAGGTGTGACTTAAATATTACATTAAAGCCGTAATTTCCTTAAAATACTGTTAAACGTTAACAGAATAGAAAATATAATCATAACTAATGGTGACATGGTTAAAATATTTTGCTGTAGAACTGAAAAAGCTGTTTATCGTCTTTTGTTGACGATTAGGTTGTGAATAAAAACAATTCAGATAGCGCTCCTCTCAAATTGATGTTGGAGAGGAGAGGAGGTTGCACCGAGACTAGAGAAAATTTTCTGCATCGTATTTAATTTTGGTAGAACTTTCATTTCTCACGCTCTAACAGGCGGCCGAAATAGAATGGATGTATATTGAAAAGTTTTGTCGCGCTTGTATACGCTTCATGCATGAAACGTTTGCCTTCAATCACGCACCAGTGAACAGTGGTAAGCAAAATAACACAGTGTCAAGCGTAAGTTTTTTTAACTGTGGAAAGCGCTAGACCAATTACTTGGGATGTACGCTGACCTAGTGGTTAGTGGGCTTCCAAATGGGCCAGACAATTTACTCTGATGGTGCCTCGCTTCACCCAAGAGTAATTTTTATTTTTCACGGGGAAAAATCCAAAGTATATTCGGCGAGAGATGTTTACTTCGTATATGCTATAATAAAGACCTTGGAACACCACTGAATAGATAAAAAAGAGAGGAACGTTTTACAACAGTTTTACGTTCTTTAAGATTGGGAATGTGGAAATTGATAAGGAAACGAGTATTAACTTACTGGGTGTCAATTTGGATAATAAACTCAATTTTTCCAAGCATGTTTCTAACGTCTGTGCAAGAGTACACAATCAAATTCAAGTCATTAAGAGATTCAGACATATCCTAAGTAATTCAACTAAAGCACGGCTTTACAAGGCTTTTATTAAGCCACATTTTCAATACTGTAGCACCATCTGGCATTTTTGTGGTGCTAGGAATTCGGAAAAATTAGAACTCCTTAATAAACATGCTTTACGAATAATTCTTGGTGATAACGATAGCACATATGAGGTGCTTTTGGAAAGTCTGGACCTTGTAGGCCTGAGTAAGAGTAGATTCCTCGATATGTTGATTTTAGTTCATAAGTCCTTTCAAGCAGCCACACCTGCCTATATAACAGCATTATTCACACCGAGAACCAACATTAATGGGCTTAGAGGTATAAACAAATTGCAATTACCACGCGTAAATACTACATTTTTCGGGAAAAATTCCTTCAAATTTCTTGCGCCCAAATTGTGGAATATGTTAAACGACGATCTTAGAACTACCACCAATATAACCTATTTTAGAAACAACTGCCTTGCCTTTGTAACTAGTTAGATTAATTTCTTAATCCTTACTTGATTGTGTTCAACATATAATTTTACAAGCATGTATACATTGTTTATTGTACATATATCTTTGCTGTATTTATTTCTCGGAGATATTAGCGCTTACGCGCTACTCTTCAATCCGAGTTGAAATAAAGTTTACTACTACTACTACTACTACGTCCTGTATGCCCGAGGGATGCCAGTGGAATCCCCGAAGACGACGCGTGTGGAATAGCACACATCATTCCAGGATAGAGAGAAGGAGAAAACGGACTTTAGGAAAAGAATTGTACCTAGAGCATAAAAGTTAACCCGAATTTGTTTATTGTGAATGACAAACGTAAGATGTAAATTTGTTTGTTCATGTTTTACTTTTGTCATTTGTTGTCTTAATACTGTATTTGACACAATGAACATACTCGGGTCGATCATCATCATATGCTGTTTATTTCTACATTGCTATATCTTCTTTTTACAACAGGCAAATTTGGGTTCAGACAAAACAGCATATGGCTCCTTTTTGGATTCCTTTCTCGAAACGAAACGCAAGAGAGAGAAAATTGCCCCAAGAATTTCCTATTTCCACAAGAGGAAGATTGTTCCCGGCGGGGTTAAAGCGGAAATTGCTCGGGCTCTTGAACAACACATCGAAGGTATGGAACCCCAGTTTCGGTCAGCGTCCTTTCAGCAGCTTTGGCAAGAGCTTAGGGAACCGCTTACAAATGTAATGAAACCGCGAAAAGTGGACGAATTAGTGACTGAACTCCAGCGTTGTCAGTTCAGTGACCCGCAACATACTTACGAGTATCCAACAGAAATTGATAGTATCAAGAGAGACTTGGTTATTTGTAAAATCGGTGAAATTCTGGAGGACAACATAGAAGAATCGTCGAAGAACAAGGGTAATTATGCACACATCTGGAGTCTACTCAAAGATCCGCTGACCACTTGCTTTAAGGTCGCAGAGTTGTCGTCGCTAATGGAAGACCTACGGCAGTGTCTGCCGCGGTTTGGACTGGCGGGAATTCCTTACGAAGTGCCGAGCAAGATGTCTGAAGTTAAAAGAGATGTGGTCATTTGCAAAGTTGATGAAGTATTCAATAAACCTTGCGATGATGCGTGTCCATTAGGGAGTGGACAAGACGTCTAGCAATTGGCCTAGCATACATTATAAATTAACAGTACAAACCGATCTTTGTAACTAGTTTGCAGGCATGCCACTGAAACAAATATTTTAAATGAACATAAAATAGTTAAAAACCCTACTGGTGGGGGGATACCAGTTTGCTATTTAGAAGGCGTGACCGAGAACCTGAACTTGGGACAACCGAGCCCTCAATACAAACAGTTTTCCCTAAGTGACAGACCATTAGTTTTTGAGAGGAGGGGTGGGGGGGGGGGGGAGGCAATTTTTCTGAGCATTAGTGTTTGTTTTGTCATAAATTCATAATTTTTATAATTTTGCTGCCGATCATCAACTTTAAGCTTGATTGGTCGCATGCCTCGATCTATTGTTTTTTTCAACGGTAAAGAAATGTACATTTCGTACATAACTGACCTCCTGAATGTTTATCCCTAAAAAAATTGACGAAGAAGTGATTGGAGCAGTTTATATTACAGGGACTACCCTCCAACATATGAAAGTGAATGGCTGAATGGTCTCAAATGAAACAAAGCTGTTGTTATTTTTAAGATGCGCCGCGCATTCAAAATATCATTTGTGTGCATGGTACTCTCAGTGGGTGAAACATTGCATGACCTCGGGGTGGATGGAAAAATGCACGCAGGCTTTGAAATCAATATTCATCTCCATGGAAAGTGTCTGCTGAATGCATGGATCTCCTTTGTAGTCTTTGTCTGTGAAAACTGTATTGTATTTTAGGATCAGTTATTTTTACTGAAGCACTGAAGGACATTAAAGTGGCGTTTTCAATTTTGTTTTACGTCGTCTGTGGGTTGTTTGTGCACAGAAGGAGGCTCTCTCGAAGTACTACCACACTATGGATCAGCTTGCAAGAAAAATCAAATATATAACTTTGCCTAAAAAGACGATCATGGTTTGGCACCCACGACAAAAGTTGACTTCTTGTGAAATAATCCGTGATCGGTAAGTAATTATTCCAGTCACATCAAAAAATAAATGAGACCAAATTACGAAACCTGAATAGCGTAAAATACTAAGTATAACTATATTTGTACTCAACGGTTGCCCATAGACAACAACAGAAGGACTGGGTAGCATTGTCTCAGGACGTGTGCAATTAGAATTGTATTTCTTGGTCACACCAGATCGTCCCATCATTTTGTCTAGCCAAAAAGTGCAGTTCTCCCTGAATTAATTCTGCAAACGATGGCTGATTTGCTCAGCTCTAACGCACCTAAAGGTTACAAACAAATTTCGCTTTCTGTACAAAAAGTGGCCGGTAAAATATGCATTCAAATGGAGGTTTTTCCTCAACCAGTAGCGCTTAATTGCAGGAATGGCTCCGGGCTCGGAATGCACTGGGAACGAGTTTGGTTAGCTAAATTAGACTACAAAATCACCCTGGTTAGCCTATTATAACACTGCGGTTAGCCTACAAAGTAATCCGCCGTTAGCCTACTGAGCACTGCGGTTAGCCTATGAATCAATCCGGTTAGCCTACTGAGCACTCCAGTTAGCTTATTAAGCAATCCGGTTAGCCTACTAAGCACTGCGGTTAGCCTACTGAGCACTGCGGTTAGCCTATTAAGCACTGCGGTTAGCCTACTATAGCACTCCGGTTAGCCTACTAAGTACTGCGGTTATGCGGTTTGCTCTCAAGAATGGTAAGGGTAACACGATAAAATGTTAAAATTTTCGGTGTTCGGCAGCCGGGCCTCGGTAGTGTAGTGGTTAGTAGGGTTCGCTCGTGTTCTGGGTGACCCGAGATCGATTCCACCTCTGTGCTTTTATAATTGACTTCTCTCATCTGGGGAAGGAAGTGCTTCAAACCTCCCAGGAATGGGCTTGAAATCACGATATTAATTTCAGTAGTCATGTCATCCACCGGATCTCTAACAAACAAGAAGCCTTCAAGAATACGTTTGAAATTCTTAAAAGTGGAGGGAGCGGCGATGTATTTTAATAAAAAAATCTTTGTTTTTCCTCTCAAAATGCAAGCAATTACTCGCCCTTCTGTTTAGCCACTAGACTCTCCAAAGGCTTTTCTAAGGTAATATGAGAAGGTAGAATCTTCGATTATAAAAAGATTGCTAGAAGCCTAGGCTAGGACCAGGCTTCAAGATGTACGGCGAGCGAACCGAGCCTAACTGGGAACGAGGAGGAGGATTACCGCTAATGAGATGCAAGCTATTTATGACAGTGTCCTCATTGACAAAAGTTCACTAAAACACACATAATGCTGTCAAATATGAAGTAATGTGAAAATGGGAAATAACCCAGTCAAATATGAAGTAGTAATTGAACAATACCTGCGTTCAATCCTGGACAAAAGTGTATTTTTTTAATGATTCGCACTATTCCTCTCGAAGGAGCGCGGTCGGTACCAGGCTACAGGAAACCTGGAATCCAGAATCAATACACCGAGAGGTCTGTATTCCACTGCAGTCCACCCACAACATTTCGAAGAAAACCACAAATCCCATACTTTGTGTATTACATCACCTCAAACGAAGGGCTAACGCTCGAAACGTCAGCTCTCGCCAGCCCCTTCCCCCCCCCCCCCAACAAAAAAAATAAAAAACCACGTGGCCCTATCCATATCGTTAACCAAAGTGTGAATCTGATTTAGGTCTGATAATTGCCTTACCTAGGCCTAGTTTCATCAAACAATCAAAGCGCAGAATACGACGAAGGGCTAACGCTCGAAACGTCAGCTCTCGAATCTTATTACGGTGGCCAATTCACATTATCAACCCAGTTGATTAAACCAAATTATATTATTGTACTTCCCACCGACGCAGCACCACAGTCTCTTTAGAAACTTACCCCCTCTAACATAGGGTGACGCGACCCTTTTAAATCCTGTCTTTGAATCTCGAGGTTTTAGGGCAAAGAAAACTGATACGCATAAACAGAGGAAACTGAATTAACAACTTCCTGGCAGATGTTTGAGTTAGAGTCGTTTTCTATTCTATTCACTCGCCGTGACGTCCCTGTTTAAAGTTTATCCCCCAAAAGTGCAAGAACAATCGACAAACGCAATTTAATAAAATACTTACATTTTAAGCTATCGTTAGTATGGTACCCATACCGGGTGCTATATATTAGATAATTTGCAAAAAAACCTTCAATATTAAAAAAAAGCGTTTGTAATCGAAATGACGAGAGGAACAAATAATTTCAAGAATGTTGAAACTGAAGTGTTACATGGTTACATTTCCAAATAAAAGAACATGTCTTCATTTATTTGGTTTCATTTTAACTGATATGCCCCTATATTTGAACTTTAACATCGCTTGTTCTTTATATAGTCTCTCCTAAACGTCTGCGTTTTCGATCGTCTGTCTGGAATGGATCGATGTTTCTACCAGAAGTGGCATTTGATTAATGTTTGACAGCGAGAAGTGTGCTTAAAACTCGCCATGGTGTCTCGAAGAGTTTTACTGACTTCAAGGTGGGGATATTATCTTCAAATCGACGAACAGAAAAACATTTGTGGCTCGAGAATGAAAGATGAACATTGCGGTGAGATAAAAAAAAATGTTTGCGGTGATGAAGTCAATTTATGTTAAGCTTCGCACAAGTCATTCGAAAATCAGTTACTCAAATGGCTTCCTTTTTGATTTCCCAGGATTAGAAATGAAAACGATCGACTTCAGCAAGGTTACTATTCGAGGAGAAACGACCAATGTTTATATTGCGATCAATGCCCAAGGGAACTTACATACCACGGTAAGCCATATCTTTAAAATCAGTTTTATTATGAAAACATTTTGAGCTGTTTTCATTGCTTGTTTAAAGTTAAGGGGAAATTTCCGCAAAACCGAAAAAAACTTGAGTTAAGACTGCCGATGGAGTCAGATTTAACTTTCAACATCGCACTGGTGGCGGTTCGACGTACCTGTTAAGTAATGATTAGCAAGAATGATTTTACTAATTGTGATATTAGTCAAACTCGATAAGTATATTTTTCGTGAGATAATCTCGTGTAAAATTTGAAAATTAATCGCCATGGTAGTAAGTTAACGTGTCATGCGATTTGAATGGAACTTTTTTGTGGGGATTTGACTGCATTTTTTGTTGAAACGGTGTAAAAATCGTAACTTAGATGGCTTCCCTGAGCTCGAAAACGAAATGCGTCTGAACACCAAGATTTTAAGTGAATTGTTGAAAGGTATGTGGTATTTTAATGAGTTCTTTGTACTGTGATATTGTTCCAAGACACAGGAGCAGAATAAAACAGTAGAACATGAAACTGCAAAAGTCTGCCCGAGTTTCTTAGTTTGAGATCCCGAAACCTGATGCATACACAACTCAAGCAGTTTTAAACAGAGCCATTAAATTTAAGTTTCCGCTGAATGATGTAATTAAATGCCTTTGACCTTTCGAAGTCTTGTTGAAAGTGATTATTTGATGGCTGTTCTGTGTGTAATTACCCAACGTCGCACCCGACTATTTCCCCCTTGTCCCTCTTAGCCGGCTGGGCCTGTACACGAGGAACAACTGGCTCTGGGGACACATGATTCGATTGGCTGACATCTAACAAAGGGAGTCCAATCACATCTACCGTTTTAAACGTGCTAACGACAAAGGGATTTTAAAACGGCTGATGTGATTGGGCTCCCTTTGTTATATTTCAGCGAATCAAATTATCTGTCCCAAGGGCCACTTGTTCCTCGTGCACAGGCCCAGCCGGCTAAGAGGGTCAAGTGACTCTGGGACGAGAATGCCCCGAGGCCAGCTGATGAAAACATACATTTCTACCGTAGGTGCATGCGTTTTTTCTAGTACCGATAACATCCCAAATTAGGAGAAAGAACGTATAACCACGGCAGTCAACTTACGCCCACTCTGTGAATCATAAGCTTAATAGAATATGAGAGATAAAATCTCCAATGGCTTACCTCATTTTGCACTTTCGCTACGCATTTTAACCAACAAGCAAACTAAGGGGTCCAGCAGCACCTCGTTGAAGCAGATATACCATTGGGCGTGGAAACAATAGATAACAATCCTGTAAACCTCTAGCCCTGATAACAGTGAAGTTTATTGCCAAGGAGAACGAATGAAAAAATAGGTTTATATGAGGTGCTGGACTACGGAAACTAAAGGGTTCTCTTTGAATTATTTTGCAGGAAAGCGAGACACCGTCTTGTGTATGGAAGGAGGTTCATCACAGCGACGGTTTTAACTATTACGAGTCGGACCTTCACAGCGGGTTTTACTTGGGCCTTAAAAGGAGAGGTGCCCCAAAGAAGGGCAACAGGACTGCTCTGGGGCAGGTTTCGTGTGCTTTCCTCGTGGAACTGGCAAACTAAAGCGTGATGGAAAGCAAAAGACAAGGCGTTCTTTTGACCTCGTGGTTGTAATTTGCTTCAATGAAACATAAATATGTAGTGTATATGAAATACGCAGGATCATGTTGAAACTAAAAGATAACTTGATCCAAATTCTCGTTTATTTAATTTGTAATGAGTTAAAATAAAGAACGGCGGAAATGATATGGATATCAGTTGTCAATTGTCATTTTATAGTAATCACACTGATGAAACTAAAAGGAAACTTAATACGAGGGTTTTTGGTTTTTAAGATGGCTCACAACATTTTCCGGTAGTTTCTCTCTCTTATACTATGATTGGTGAGTCCTGTCACTCTTTTTCATTTGATGTTGCAACAATGGCATCAAACAAATACCCACTCATTGACGTTACTGGTTACCATAGCAACAGTATAACCTGTTAAAAACACTCTCAATTTTAGATTTTAGTGCTTGAAACTTAAAGCGAGCTCGGTGATTCCATTTATTTTATTACTGAACATCGGTTAGCTCGATTAGCTCAATATACAACTTTTTGCAAGGCTAAAAAATTCCTAGTTGTTTTAAGGTGTCTCACTTGCTTACCATATATGGGCATCGTGAGAATTTGTCCAATAAGACAGGTTATACTTTTTTCCTGACCATATATGGACATCGTGACTGGTGAGAATTTGTTGAATAATAAAACGCGTTATTATATGACTGGCTCTGCATGGCGGCGGTCAAGATGAAGCAAATAGTGTGCTGTGATTGGCCACCCGAACGGTCGAGATGGAGCCATCTCGACCGCCCAGGATGGCCCGTGATCCCGCGAAATCATTTGCTGTGTTTAGCTTTCTTTGGGTCATATAATAAATCCTTTATGGTCCAAGCTTGTTCGGCTGTGGTTCTTTGACTATCCACTCATAGAAACTCGGGCTCGTAGTCTAATTGCTAAATAGACCAGCTCCACGTGAGAGCACTTCATATCAATATATTAAATGTTTTTAATACTAGGATTCTAATGTAAAATTTCTATCAATATTTCGGGTCGACTTACAGCCTCTCCCCTCATAATCCGTTTCTTCTTCATAAATACCTTCAAAATTGTAAAATATTCTCGAACATTCACTGCAAATCTACATCAGTTGCACAAAACTATTGAGATAACGAAAGAATAGTTGCCCTATTTCATTATAGTACTCAGCTAGAACACATCATTAAAAGGAGGTAAGCATATTCCACATTTACTGCTTAAATCTCACCCCCTAAGAGCCAAAGATATATATTTCTTTTTGACTGAAATTAAAACGGGTTTAAACGACCAAAAACAATTTACACTGAAGACGAACTTCCGTCTGGGAGAGACTGCATTTCGTGAAAGCCCACGTGTTAATTTTCGTTTAATTATAGTGAGTTCGTTCTAATCACCGCCTGGATAAAATTCTTGATTTACATTGAAAGGTTATGCTGAAGAAAAATGGATTCCTTACAAAATGCACACATGTTTGTACTTTGTTTAGTGTCTGTTCACCATCTACTTCTAGAAAATAGTTTTAGCTGTGGATGTGTTTGGGAGAAAGCCTTATTCCTTAGCCCAATTATGGGATTTTTTTCACTGAACAGAAGGTTCCTTAGACTGTGCTTGTATTCAGTTTAAAATAAGGGGTAAACCGAGATAGAAATGTTAAATCTAGTTACTAGAAAAGTGGGTTATGATATGATAGGGAGTTTTACGCGCGAACATGCAGCAGGAGGTCTCGTTTCATTTCTCGAGTGGATTGAGGTCATATCCTCGAAACGTGACTCTGATTTGTAACTTCTTCCCGCGGCCATCAACATGCTTGCATCTTTTATAAATAAGACGACTTCAGCCGGCTCTTGACGAAGATGTCTGTTCATGTAAGAAAAGTGACCTCGCTGCCTCCACAATAGGGGGATTCATGCTGACGTCATTGTTTAACTTCTTTCTCATTAGCATACGACTTGGCGTTCAGAAGGCAACATGTTAGATATGAATGGACTCCAAACATTTAAAGAGCTGGTGAAATTTAGTATATGGCGAAATTTTTAGCTCTTTGCGTGTAACATTCAAGGAGAAATTGTCTTTCAAAAACTCCAAAATTTCTGGGTGGCAAAAGCGCTAATGAGCTCATACATTCTTTGTAAAATTTTGAGTTTTTAAACCCCCGTCAGACAAAAAGAATTCAATACATCGAGCTGAAATTCATTGGCAGAGTTAATCGTGCTATGAACTTTCAATATTCAGAAGTGATTTTTTTGTATCTCCATCAGAAACTCAATCGCTTATGCTAATGAGGCAAATATTGTAAACAAGGATTCCCCTATTGGTCAAAAGTATGAGCGAAGATCCTGTGTTCTGTCCTGTTCTTCTACTCGGTTAAACCGAATTCTAGTCTGTGGTCTTTCATGGCCGATAAGAATACACCGTTAGACGTTGTACATCAGGTTAGGTTTCTTGTCAAATGGTTCCACCCAGTGAAAGTATTCTAACCAGTTCTTAAAGCAGCCCCTGTCAAACGGGTTAAGGAAGATCCCGGATGGTCCTCTGAGATATGCGTATCGCTTCTTGTTTATTCTTTCGTTCGTAGTAAGGTTGATAGAAATTTGATTAAGCTGTTAAAAAACGAAACAAAAATGAAAACCTGAGAAAGTTATTCAATCAGTGACACAAGATAGCCCACAAAAGGATTCGTACTCACCAGAAAGATGACAAGAGCTCCTAAAAGTAAGGACACGACAATAAACTGCAGCAATCCAAGAAGGAATATCCAACTAAATCCAAACAAGTGTAGCATTGTGATGGCGAAGTACAATGTGATGAAACTACACCATGCTACACACGACACGAATATGAAAAACGGGCCCCTGAAAAATACACGAGTGGATAAATCAAACTTATTTATTTGTCAAATGAAGGTCAAGCGTTTACCTTAGGGGCTACTAATTTAATCGCCACGATTAATACTCGCTAAAATTTGTCTCGGTCAAATTAAATACGCATTAAATGTACCTTTCCGAAAAAAAAACAAAAAAAGTGGACGGCATGGAGTTTTAATAATGTTCGTTCAGTTTCAACTAACTTTGTTCTTTTATGAAACATTTATTCCCTGCTTAGCTGGCTGTTAATAAAAAACTGATGCGATACCGCTATTTTTCAATTTTTGGAAAATCGCTAAACAGTCCCAAATCTTACACAGCAATAACTTAGCAATCTTGAGCTAAATTTTAGTGACAGATGTAAAACGAAAACCAAAGTAATCACGAAGCTAATAACCCATGTGAAAAAATAAATTTCGACAATCCGTACGCCTTCCAAGCGTTACCGTCATCAGTAATCGCAGTATCCTCCACAGACCTTATTTGGGTTGTAACGGCTGACGGGGAAGAAGCGTCGCGTGACAAGTCCAAACAACGGCTGCGAATAAGACTAAAGAGATGTGTGTCGTAAAACCAAAACCAAATAATCACTCTGACCAATCACAGAGGACACAGACAATCCAGTGAACCAATCAAAAATCAAAGTAAATACACACGTGTAGCCGGCATAAAGCGTGGGAAAAAAACGCGAGCGAGCAATTCACGATGGCTTTTAGCTTTACTTCTGATTGGCTGAGAAAGTGGCGGGAGTTTTTTCAACCAATCACTAAGCGCAGTACTTAGTGCAAAACTCAAGTGAAAACACTCTCAAGCAAGAACACGGCACCCACGTGCAATACGACATTTGTTTACCTGTTATGAAGACCAACACAGTTGTTAATGTACGGACAGTGGTGATCAAAGTGCTTGACGCACCGGTTACATATCCTACAATGTTTTGCACGCAGGGGTCGCACCATTCTACAGGTGTGGCACAGGTTTTCCAATGGATTCTGTCCTGTCCTCGCCTGCCACTCTTCATAGAATGGAACCTAAGACGATGCAAACAGGTTACCAGCATATCAGACCGCAAAAACAGTTCTTAACAAAGACGATTTCCAGTCCGCACTGTGCAATCTCCGCTTGCAATGTCTACCTGAGTCTTACACAAAGGAATGTTTACTATACAAAAAGAAAATTATGGGAAAATACCAGATATCTCGAAAAACAATAATAAAGAGCAGAAGAACCTAGACAGTATCCCAAACCCACGTTTCAGCTCATCGAGCACTCCTAAACGAAACCACCCGCAATGGCGGACTAAAAAACCTACATGTAAGCTGTAACCGAAGTGTAACGTATCAAGGAATTTAAAACGAAAATGTCAACAAATCCCGAGACTACGCAGTAAGGACTAGAAGTCAACTTGAAAGTGCAACAGACACTAGGTAACCCAGACGTAGGATATAAAGTGGACCTATAAACCCCAAAATATTTTTCGCTAAAATAAACCTTTAGTTCGAAACGCAATGCACCTTTCGTTTCTCTCCTTTTTACCAAATTCTGACTATTTATAGCATTCAATCATCATTCAATCGTGCATCGTTTGTTCCACGACCGAGTCAGAAGGGGCGTGGGTCCAGTTCAGAATTGACGCCACAAACTGATTTACATCGCTGCGGTTTGTGACGTCAATTCGGGAATAGACACACGCCCCTTCTGACTCGGTCGTGGAACAAATGATGCACAATTTTCGTAACTTTTGAATGCTATAAACATACAGAATTTGGTAAAAAGGAGGAACGAAAGGTGCAATGCGTTTAGAACTGGTGCAAAGGTTTATTTCAGCGATTGGGGTTAGGTGCAATTTAATGATACAAGTCACTGCGGAACACGTGCAACGTACCTGCTTTAGCGCCATGTCATAATCGGGACTGTTGCACGGGATAAATCCAGGATCCCGCGAGTTGGCATAATACAAAGACAGCCACATAAGTACATTAAGAAAAATAAACAAGTAGTGAGCCCAAGGCATGTAACTCCATGTATCTGGAACAACCTGCAATGAATACGATGTTTCAATATTAAAATCAGCTTCACTTTTATGTACACTTCTTTTTCATAAGACCTTTGACATACATCTGTAGTGAGTGACCAAATTACGATCGTAGTACTGGCTGCGGATGGTAAACTGGGTTAAGGTGGCTAAACACAGTTTTCGCGCGCGCTCTGCAGTCGTTGGTGCTGACACGAGGCAGCGCGCGCACAAGGATAACACAACAACAAATATGGAGTCAAAAGAGTGATGAGTTTTTGTTCCAAGGCGATTTTATATGAGGCATTTTTTCTTAAAATGATAGTATGTTGTAAACTTAGGTCTTGGTAGAATGGTATGTCAGAAAAAGTCAAATTTGGCAGGTTTTTAGAGCTATCGCGAGTACCGTAAGAACCCAGTTAAATGCAGCGCATGCGTAGTTAGTCAAAAAATTGAGATTGAACTCTTTAGGTCCAGTCTTTCCGAAATACGCGTATTTCTCGAAAACCGCTCGTTAGAATTTTACCAAATGTGGTAGGAAAATACTTCAAAAAACAAGAAAGAAAGCTGTTGCAAACATTTTGAAATTTGACAGAGGAAATTGTAAATAATGGAGTTATCTTTCAAGGACGAATAGCTAAAAATCGGTCTGTTAAAATTACATTAGAATAGTGTCCACTTGTGGGTATTGTGATAAGTTTGTTTCGGGCAAATGATAGAGAAAATCTAACGACTGAATTTTCCGCAAATATACAAAACCCGATTTTAAATTGATGCTTACATCCAGTCACGTTTCCATGGCAACAGCGCACACGTCAGCGCATCTATCAAAATTCAAAAGTTTGTCCTTTAAACTGATGTCATGCCAATTTTGAGGACCTATAGTTTAATGGTTTTCGAATAAAAGGCAAATACAAAATAGGTTTCAGAAACTGTGTTCGGCCACCTTAACCTGGACCGTCAACGCCTTGTTGATAAATCAATAATGATGTATAAGATTGTGAATAATATGGTTCCGGACTATCTTAATTCGCACTTTATCTTCCGTTCCGATACCTTAACCTATAACCTAAGAGATACTGACTGTTCACTTGCCATCCCCCAGCCACGCACGAACTATTGTAAAAGACGTCTTTCCTACAGCGGAGCTGTACTGTGGAATAGTCTGCCTTTGGATATTCGACAGTCGCCTTCTCTTAATAAATTTAAATTTAAGATGGAGAATTATGATTTGAATAGTCTTATGTAAGATTTGTTTTCCTTTTATACACGGCTTCCTTGTAAAGCAGGTTTTATTATTTCTTTTATTGTAGTAGTTATTTGTAATTTAAATTAGATAGCTAGTTAGATTAATTTAATTCTATATTGTAAAGTCCTGAAGGAAATAGCGAGTCCAAATAAAGGTTTTACCTTTATCTTACCATTCAGGGCTCAAGGGGGGTGGTGGTGGTAGGAGGGATTGGGGAGGGGGGTGGTGGATGCTCAATTATTGTTCACCCTGGAGCCTGAAGCTCCACCAGTTTGCTGCTTGGAGCCCAACCTCGTTCAGAGGGTCTCTCATCTTCCCTGTGTAGGAACAGGGTTGCTTGGAGCCACCTTATAATTTGGTGGAGCCCAGGAAACGTTGCTGACAGAGCCCAGAGTCAGGCCTTTTTGGGTCTTGAGCTCTCAGTTGACCATAATTTTAACAACCAGCTAAGAACATAATGATAACTTAGTGGAAAAACATTTAGCAAGAATATTGTTTATTATTTCTTCAAACTATAAGAAATAAAAAAAATCTACTGAGTTCAACTGAACCCACAATGGTTGTCCATAGAGTTCCTAGTTACATTTTCATTTAAGTGTTTTTATATTGCTATACCATGTAAGGGAGGGTCAGTATTATTTCAAAGGCGAGCCAGTCCCCACCCACCCACACACACCACTGTAACATGTGAGCTAAGAAACACCCTAAACGCAGGCCCAGAAAATTTTGGCTCTCCCCAAATGGGTGGCCAAAGAATCGAAGCCCTTCCCAAAATTTACCAGCCTAGCCCCCCCCTGTTCTAATAATAAAGTCTTCTCCCTAACTTGAAAGCATCAATACCCCCAGTATTGGACAAAAGCAGTTGGCACATTGATTTTAAATTGCAGGTTTTAAGGCATATTTATCAATCTTTTCTTTGATTCAATACACACTCCACCAAAATACCCCCTTCCTCCATCCAACGTTGTATGATTCCAGCGAAGGACTCCAAGAAACAAACTGCAACATTGATTGGGGCAGGGGGTTTACATTAGGGGACATGCGGGTAAAATGAGACTGTAATACAATAAAATGTGGATTAAAATGACAAGGACTTGTGGCAACACTATTGTCACTCATTGATGTTAAGAAAATCCAGCAGCCTCAATTATGAAAAAAGAGCATCCAGTCTTGGCCTATTATGGCTCAAACATAAAAGTTCTTGCAAAGCAAAGTCTAACGCATTCTTTGACATATTTGAGAGCTTTGTGCACAGTTCATGTACTTTCTCACAAAGAAGTACTTACATAGATGAAATAAACAGGATAGCCCCAAAGAAAAAGATTTCCTAAATAAAATAAAAGTGCTGCTTTAGATCTGCCAGGTGGGCCAAACACAATGTCCCTGAAAATAAAAATAAAAATAGATCTACAGGGGCTTCATTGACGTGTTCAGTAGGAGGGCAACTGGTATTCATAGGCGGGCAAAACTTTTTGAACTGAATTTCTTGTCAGGAAAAACTTTCCTCTAGATGTTCAAACCAGGCAGGTCAATTTGCCTGATGCCTGGCACTTAATGAAATCCCTGGATGTAGGACTTTCAATAAGCACTGAGATGACCTTGCTATACTTCGCTACAAAAAGTCGGCCCCAAATTGAAGAAATTAAAAAAACAGTCCACTACTCTAATCAAACCAGCTGGCTAACTGTACTTCAAATTTTATTGAAACCCCTGAAGAAGTCAAATTAGCAAAACAGAGGGAAAGTAAAAATGAAAAAAGATCGGATCAATTAAGAATGCGATCTCAACACCATTGCAGGTAATAAAAATAACACAACAAACATAATGTCCAAAACTTTGCTGACAGCAGTAAATTACCACTCGCCTAACACTTAACCATGGAAAATGCGGTCAATTTGTTAAACGTATGTGCACACACACCTCAAATGACAGGAGACAAAGCGATTAAGTTTGCCTTGTAAGTAGTAGACAATTTCCTTGTGGTCTCGTCCCATGGCCAGTCTTACAGGAGTCTTGTTATTACTATCAACTGCATCTAACTCAACATCCTGCAAATGAGGAAAAAAGATCCAAAAATTTAAAGGCTATCATTGACACACAATGGTAATTATGCAATTAATATAAGAAATTATAAGGTTTCAAGTTCAATTTGGAATTAATTTGCATGAGTGAGTTTTTCAAAAAGCCGAAATTGCACAAGCCACTTTGGCAAGTGCAATTTCAGCATTCTAAAAAACTCACAAGTGCAGTTTAATTCCAAATTGAATGAGGAAAACGTATGATAACTTATTAATAATATAAACATGAAGAAATTCCCCTGGAGGAAGTGCCAAAAGATCTTATTGCAGACAGGAAGCGAGCATTTGATGCAAATTTGACACTTTACTACTGACTGACTGATGAAGATCAGCTGATAATGCCACAAACTGAAAGCAGTTCAACTTTCTGCTTGACAATGAGGTGTTATTCTTAGGAGAATTTTAATGCTGATCACCATCCATATGCAAATGACAGGGCCATGATCACTGTACTTTTTAGGATATAGAATCTATGGATCAGTACCACTTAGGGCACTAAAAACCCAACATGAGCAATAATAGCGTTGTTAGGGTACCTTTAGACGCCTTTTGCGGGACAAGCCCTTATACCCTTGTTATAAATTTGAAAATTTTTGTTATCTTTCCTTGAAAACAGTCAACCAAAAATTGTTATTTTCTAATTATTGGTACCTGTTAGGGGTGAAAGAGTATTGGGTCACACCCTCAGGAGTGTTTTCAGAATTTCTGGTAAATGGGGCTGAATGGAATTTAGGCTAAGTTAAACTTGAAACAATGCTGGACAGCAGTCGCCCTCATGATGGGAATGTGGGGTGATCGGGGAGCTTCATTTCTCATGCGTTTTTTGCTACTCGACTGTGCTCTCTGTTTTTCTATTAAGGTAAGTACGAGGTAGGTTCCTCTGTTCCACTGTTTTTCAGTGTGATGGTGTCTGGTGGTTGCCGCTCACAGGGTTGTCATGGTTACCCTACACGCTTGGCTCGTAAGCTCGTGGCTCCACCATCTTTCCAGGCACCTTCCCAAAGTTCATCTATTGTTGATGAGTTTAAACATCTTATCATTTACCCACTTACCCTTCCCCAAGATTTTTGGTGAGTTCCTATAGCCCAGTCCATGAAGGCTTTTAGCCATATATAAAAACACTGAGATTGTACATACAGGATTTTCTTTTAGAGGATGAAGCTGATGCAAATACTCTATGCCTACCATGTCTACAATATGCTCAACTGTAACCAGATCCCCACTGAGACAGGCCAGATGAAGGGGTGTCTGAAATGGCAAGCTTCAATATTAAATTTTATACATGTAATAAACATATTACAAGTACTAAATTTGCCCAGATCAATATTCAGTCGTCTTATGCTGGAAATGAAAAGGTAAAGGATAAAAGTTAAGTCTGCGTATAATTGAGGCTAGTGGCCCACACATGTGTAGTGTAGAGCTTATTCTTCTTTCTGTAGCATTAAGCTACACTGAGAAATTACTAGAACAAAAATGACGTTGGTTAGCTTTTCTTACTAGTAACAATCACATGGCCCACACCAATGAGTGCACATCCTCGGAGACCCAGGGGCGAAAGTTTACAAGAAGTCGCAGGAGTGCCCCTGGGCACAACCAGTTCCATGACACACTTGAATGCTTGCCTCTCATTGGCCTCAAAATACAACTACAGTGTGACCTTAAGCGGCCACCATCGGGACTTTGAAAAGTGGCCGCTTAATAGAGGTTGGCCGCTTAATAGAGGTAAAATATAAATTGGACAAATAATTCAGGACTTTAGAAAGTGGGCGTTTAATGGAGAGTGGCCGCCTAATAGGTGGCCGCTTAATAGAGGTCGCACTGTAGTTCCATGACACACTAGAATGCTTGCCTCTCATTGGCCACAAAAATTTTTGTCGTGGAACTAGTTGTTTAAGTGTAGCATCCCAGGGGCACTCCTGCAACTTCTTATAAACTTTTGCCTCTGGGTCTCCAAGAATGATGAGTGCAATGAGTGAGTTAAGAACTTAACATTTGGCAAGTAGTAATGTGGCTAAATGTAATTTAGGCTAAGTTAAACGCGAACAATGCTGGCCAGCGGTCGCTCCCTGGGCTTTGGTGCGGGGCGGTCTGGGGCTTTACGCAGGGGTCCAAGCGTGGTTTACAGTTCGGCTCCGGATGTCAAGTCATTCCGTGTTTGCTTTCGCTACGGGATAGTTCGCTGAGTTTACTCCCTGCCCGCCCCTCCCTCTTGGCATGGTAAGTATTAGGTAAGTATCTTTGTTTCCACTGTTCTAACAGTGTGACGGTGCCTGGTGGTTGCCGCTCACAGGGTTGTCATGGATACCCTGCGCGTTCGGCTAAGAGTGACTCGTGGCCCCACCTTCCTTATTTCAGGCACCATTCCCCAAGCTTATCTATTGTGATGAGTTTAAAAGAACTTCACTATACCTGACCAAACCTGTCTTTCTGCTTTGGATCAAAACCAGAATACAGCAGCAACTGCACAACTTCACTATGACCTGCAAATAGTGCCCAGTAAGACAGTTGCCAGTCATTTAATTCTGATCATCATATTACAAAACTGGAATTTAAAATTAACTTAACTACTTGTTCTTTTGAAATAGAGATCTCAAAATAATTACTTTACAACTACTACTACTACTACTAATAATAATAATAACAATAATAATGCTAATAATTAATAATAATTATAATGGTAGTAAACTTTAATGATTAAGTTTTGAATGTCACTAGCCAAGGGAAATCCATTGACTAATAGGGACACCTAAGCTAGATAAACCATATATTACCTAAAACAAACAAAACTCTTGTAATGAATTATTTAAAATATTATACTTGTCTGTCATAATCCACAACAGCATTATTGAACATCCAAACATGTTTCTGCAATGGTCTTAAGAGATTATAATGTGAAACTGTTCTATATGGCATAAATTTACAAATTTAATTGATATTGCTCTCAACTCCAGATCACACAGCTCTGGTGTAGGCTATTTTGTTTTTGTGCACAATGTACTGTAACTCTTACAGTACCTGTTTTCACCCACACGCAGGAGCATACAGTCCTGGTTACTGGCTACCTTTCCTAGGTTTTTCTCTAATGAAGTATGGTCTTTTTATGCCTTATACAGTAAATTGCACACATGATGCATTATGCGCGAGTCTCACACCTGCCGGTCAAGTTTAACTTTGACCCCACACCTATGGATTTCTCACGTCTCACTGAAACTTTTTTTAGATAATCTACAAATTACAACCTGAACTGATACAATTTACAAAAATATGAAAACCTGAAGCAATGCAAGAAAAAAATGTTTGTCTAAATGATGGTGCTTCACCCAAATTCCCCATTTTTAAAGGAAAAAGTATTTTGGGGCAAGGTACATGTATCTGAATCAGCCCATGAACATGCGTAGACCAAACATTTTCTGTTCTTAAAGGGACACAGTCAGCTGGTGCACATGCGCATTAGATACCATTTCATAGCTAAGTTGTATATCACATTTTATCGCGATCCATACTGCTTTAACTAAATATGATAAAATAATATCATAGGATGAGCAAAAGCACACTCAAAAACAGGTTTTCAGCAAATGATTGAACATAGAGTGAAATAAATAAGCTATATCATGGTCAGTGAGCACTTTGAAAAATTCAGGCTACATTTTTCAAATTTATCATTTGTAATCCATCTCAAATTATCTTTTCCATCCTTAACCATCCTTGTTCCTTTTTGGATTAGTATTACCCCTTTGGTGTGTTTCTTCCTAAGAAAACTGTTATTTTTAGGTTTCCTTCTTCATAAAAATAACTCAAAATAATGTGACATAGCTCCTATTTTTTTCACCTTTAAAACAAGCCCAGTGTAGAGCGGAGTCCCCTTCATGATCCGTCAGAAATGTCTTTGCTCCCTTGCCTATAAGGTATCCAGACAGCATTGCTTTACCATACTGCGCAGTAATAATTAAAGGAGTGCAACCTTTATTGTCCGCACAATCTATTGAAGCTCCATTTTGAATGAGAAGATCCACGCATAAAATATGACCATTAACACATGCCCAGTGAATAGGATAGGGTCCGTAATCAGATCTACTTTGTTGATTAACATCGACTCCGCAGTTTATAAAGAATTTGATCACTTCACTGTAGCCTCCTAGCGCTGCCCAGTGTATAGGAGTGTGTCCATGACTGTCGTATGTGCTGAGGATTTTCACACCATGCTGGGCAACAAGTTCCCTGCACATTTTGGTATCTCTGTGTACAAAAAATACATCTTCATCACTTAGTTTGAACATATAGACATGTGTTAAGCCCCGATCAAACGGCCATGATAGTTGATGATAGTCGATGATAGCTCCAGCTATAACCTCCGTTTGAACGCGAACTATCATGCACTATCATCAACTACCATTCACTTTGAACCTGTTCAAAATCTTAATGATAGTCAATGATAGTTTTCCCATTTGAACACGCGCATGATAGTTGATGATAGTTCAGGGTGTTAAAACTATCATTGACTATCATGCGCCGTTTGATCAGGGCTCTATATATTCAAAAACTGAAATATATTTTTAACAGAATATTTGGTTAGAGAGCCAGGTGTTTGAATTATACTTGCATACAGGCTATAATTATTTAATATATACATGTAGCTCAGATGCTGCTTAAAAAAATCATTTTTTTAGTCCCCTTGTAAAGTAACTCTTCCGAATCTGCACGAATGTGTATGTAAAAACATAAGTCTGTACGTACGCAAGTGTATAAATAAACAACCTGAAGCTAGTAATTACAATAACAGCCACATCGTGCATCACGGACAGCTTGTTATATACAAGGAATGGTTTGGTCTCTGACTTATATATTTTCGGTTAAATGAACCCACTTAAATTAGAACCTCATTAAATACGGACACCTTTGCTGATCCCAGACGAAAACGGGGTTTTCCTGCAGCAAAACGCACGCTGGCGTTTATAAAGTTAAGTCAAATTTTACAAGTTTACTACCTGCCAACCTGCGTGCATTTGCAAAGTTAGAACTGTGTTAGATTACCATGTAGTGAGCATAGATATCGTTGGAGAGGGTTTGTAACCAGTGAAAATAAACAGTAACTAAGCAAATTCGCCAGATTTTATGCTGAGTGCAGCGGACAGCTTTTCAGTTTTCACGCGATCATCAAAAAGACTTTTTAAAAAGTCAACTTTTGAGGCTGCTGTCATAAAAAAATGGATCTGAATTTCTGCAATTACGTCTCTCGTACTTACCCACATTGTGAAGCCTCAAATATATCAATCTCTTTGCAGTCATCGTGGTTTAACTCTTTTGATTCCTTTCTGTTGCCCGCCATGTTGAATTATGGCCCGAGGATGAACGACGAAAAACTGAATTTTCGGAAATCCTCGGAGTGATTTCGCGCCTTTCCGAAGTTTAATCAAGCAGATGTCACATGACTCCTTAGTGATTTACTCGGAAATTGAAACATGGCTGATCAGCGTGATCTTGTACACCTCAATCGTCTCAAATGTTTCAACGACGCTGTATTTGCCATTGTATCGACAATTTTGATTCTTCCGATCCGCAGACTTGAAGAAAACTCCAAAAGTGACCTTCAAGCCGAGCTCCATGCTCGATGGGCCCAGCTTGTGGTGTATTTCATCGCGTTTCTTGTCATTTGCTCTGTCTGGGAATCTCACGTGCATCGATTTAAAATTCTCGCCCATGTAGACGATGTGCTGGTTTGGTTGAACCTCACCTCGCTCATGTTCACGTCGTTTTTGCCCTTCGCTTGTGCCCTGGAGGGAAAATATCCCAAAAAGTACCTCCCGCTTGTGTTGATTTGCGGCGACATGTTCGTTGTGGAAATTCTCGAAGTTGCCATCATCTTGTATTCGTTCCGTCAAGATTACCTTCTCATAGAGGAGCTACAGGAGCTGCCGAAAGAGCAACAGAAGGAAAGAAGAGACTATATGCTGGCGAAGAAACTGCTCAATCCCTTGCTGTATATTCTAGCTGCATCTGTAAGTTCGGTTAATTCAATCACTTCCTGGGTTCTTATATCCATTGTTATCATCACACCGTGCATTCATCGGTTTATCGGAGTCCTATTTCGAAAGTGCAAGGCGATTCGCGTCGCTGGACCTGATTTTGACCTGATGTTTGGAAACTATATCGACACGGAGAGGGTAGAATGCTTCAGTGATGGTGTTTTCTCCATAGTTGCGACTCTGTTGGTACTCGACATAACAACGGAGAATTTCCCCAAGGAGGCGGATGTCGAGCGAAATGGAATTGACAAAACCGTGCTGAACATGTGGCCAAAGTTCCTAGTGTACGCCGCAAACTTCATTGTCATCGCGCTCCTGTGGTTTATTCATCATTCTCTCTTCCACTGCATCAAGACAATTAATCAACTGATGTTGGTTGCAAACAACATTTCCTTGGCCTTCATTGGCTTCTTCCCTTTCATCGTTGCCACTTTGAACAGATTTGCTGATGACCCAAGTCAAACCAATGATAGCACAAAGCTTGCCGTTCAGGTTGGTTCCGTGGCTATAGCCATGGCAAGTTTGTCTCAAGCAGTTGTTTTTGTTGTTGCGCTGTGGAAAGGCTCCAACCACCTCGAACCCAAGGTTAATCCATTCATTTCAAAGAGAAGTCACTGCTACTTGGCCCTAAAACTCACCATTATACCACTAACAAGCCTTATTGTGTACTACACTACACTGAGTAACTGTAACTATGCAGTATATATGACTTTTCACGTTGCAATGTTTGTAACCCCATTTTTGTTCATAGCGCTTAAAATTAGCTTTGGCCGAAGAGAGGTCGGGATGATGAGGCATGACATTGCTATTGATCCGGATATAGAGTCTTGGATCCCTCCCCCACACAGGAGCAGATTGAGGGTGCAAAAGAGAGGTGTCGGTGATACTGGTTTATCAGATTCGGTAAGAGCTTAATGAACCTCCACTAAGAGAGACACCTGAAGCCTGACACCTTTAACAAGTGGACACAGTCATAGTCCAAATCCTATACAAACACTACATGTTTACTTCCGATAAGCAGACAGCACCCCTTAGTGGACATTTTGATGTATTCTCAGTTGGTACCTAAGGACTATGACCTAGCCAATGCTGAGGGTTTTTGGTGCCTAAATACCACAATCCTTTGACTGTGATTCTGCTATGTTGAAAGTAATCAGTTTATACAGGATGAGGGACTCTGGTGTCATTTACAATCAAATAGACCAATTCTGACATTTTAGGAATAAACTACAGAGTTAGTGATGTGTATTGTTTTAGGCTGAAATATTTTAAAATAGCGAAATTGGGCTATTGCAATGCTATTTTGTATTTTTTGTTATATTTAACAAAATATTTTGCTGAATCTATAACAATTGCTTTGATGTGTTGAAAAGAGGAATGTGCAACTAAAAGGACCCTAGTCAGCCAATGCCATTTTCAATGCCATCGAAATTATGGAAATTGCATGGTGCAGCGAAATGTTATTGTATTGCTGTAAGTTATGTTACTGGAAGTGTTTAATTACTTTTAACAAGTGTCTCAGCTATCTCTTTTTTAGACACGCTCCGGGTAAAATTTAATATTGAGACTTTCGCATGTAAACAATAACAAAGGTGTGGCTGACTGCAGGATCATAGTTCCATTTCCATATGCCCCCCCCCCCCCCCATCCCAAAAAATAAGAATGCCTGATCGTGGGTTACGTCCCTATGGAAATTCCATTTAGCTTTAGACATCTTATTTTTTTATGGCCTGTGACAAACCCCATCCCCCAGGAATTTCTAATCCCTCTTCCAATCCTTTCTTTTCTATGAGGGGAGTATGGATAGTTTCTGGAAGTGCACATACAATTTAACAAAGAGGAAGTGTAAGGATAAGTGATAATTAACATTTATATTTGGAAGTTATTATTAAAAATTGTGAAACAGAATGGTTGGAGATGGTAATTTGCGAGTTAATGGCGGCTTTGCAAGTCACACTTGGATGGTCTTGATCATTGGCAATCCAATAGTCATCTGAGGGGAGGCAAATGGTCTTTTACTGAAAGAAATGTACCATATGTTGTGTAGAATTTTAGAAATTCTTTTCCTGGTGTAACAAATGAAATATAAAAATCTCATCGTCTTGCTTAGTCTTGTTTACCATTTGACACCCCACCTCAACTTCAAATTGCATTTAACCTCTAAGACCCAGTTCAGACTCCATGCTTCAGCTATGCAATTAGGTTTGACTATAGCACGGCAGCGTCATGACTCTTATGCAGACGTCATGTCTGTTGTACCAAACTCAGGATTTACTCTGATTTACTGAATCCACATAATGTATATATTGACACCCAGCAGGAATAAGTTATTAATATAATTTAGAAATTTTGTTTTGGTACAACAGGAGCAAGATACTTGAATAACTACCATGTCAAAGTTGTTTAGCACGACAGCTTGTCAAGCTACTGTCGTTAATTCAAAATTAAGTTTGATTCATACGCCATGCTTCTGGCCTGCTTTAGTCAAGCTTAATTCAGAATTCAGAAGCATGACGTCTGAACTCTGCCTAACAATGCATGGGCAGACAGACATGTTTTATTTGGAGTCTTATACAATAAATAGTATCTTGACTATGGACTCCAAATAATCAAAAATTACGAACAACAAAAATATATATGGCTAATAAGTTATTAATTAATTAAGTCCTAGAGTATTTACTTTTTGCCGTCTTCCCCTTTCCTTTTTTCAAAGCATTCAAATATATGTTTTGCTATTAGTTTTTGTATTTTAGCGTTTCCGCTAGGGGGATTTATTAGAAACATGAATATTTTGTTAGGTGATAAAGGGGGTGGGGGTTCACACCCAGGGTACTCACCAGATAGTCATGTTGACATCCACACTGTGTTTTCCTTAAAAAAGTCTGAAGGAGGTAGGTCACGGCACCCCAGGGCCCCCCTGGCTATACCCTTTTTAAATGGTTCCCAACCACTAATGCAAATTAAATGAGTAATTTTGTAGAGTTATAAATGTCACAGGAAGAATTGCTTTAAGGGTTTGCGTTATAGTCTACCTCATTATTCCTAACTTAAGTTTGCAAAAGGAACTAGACCCCTTTAAACGTAAAGATTATTTGTTAAAGAGATAGTTATTTTTGTGGAGGAATATTTAAGTTTAAATTATTTTGAATAGAAAATTCAACCACTTACAGCTAGGATTGTAAAAATAATGTAAATTTTGCATTAAAAAATGTTTAAAACTTTACAAGGTATGCATGTTGTAAATTACGGTTATAAGCCCTGTGGGTATATAAATTTTTATATAATAGCAAAATCAATGTGCGTGCTCTGATTGGTCAATCAGCTATGGTTTATTGTGCCGGTAAACCCATGGAAAAATCGCGCATCTTCTGAATTATTATATGAAAGCAATAGAGCACACTTTCTATGGGTTTATAACGGTAATAACCAAACTTGGGATGTTTGGGAGAACACTCGAAAAGTTTGTAAATCACTCGCTTGCGGCTCGTGATTTACAAACTTTTCTCGTGTTCTCCCAAACATCCCGCGTGGGTTATTACCCCCATAAACCCATAGAAAGTGTGGTCCATTGCTTAAATAAGGGGTTTTGGGTGGTCTTAAAACTGAGAGTGCCTATAAACACAGGGGGGTGACAACTCCAACAAACGCTGTTTCGGAACAAAGACAAATATCCCCGGGTGTCTGGAGATTTTCCCGTGAATCGAAGGACTTGGAAAATTTTCTGGGAAACACGGAGTAATGAAGTTAAAATTTCGGGAATTTTGAGATAGTAAATATTCGGGAAGATATTCCAGATTTTCGGGAGGACTTTTATTTACACACGATACAGCTCAAACAGCATTTGTTACAGCTGTCAGCCCGCCCATGGCGGATGTACATGTTGTGGTTTAAATTTATCCTTGGTTTAAAATTTTTTAAACCAGTTTGATGTTGATTTCCCTTTGTTTCAGATTATGCCAATCAACATAAGACAATGAGAAATGAAAATCAAACTGGTTTAAAAAATTTTAAACCAAAGATAAAATTAAACCACAACATACACAGGCCATGTCACCCCCCGTTATAAACGGAACAAAAAATGAGGTATGAAGCAACCAATTTCGTTCTCGCAGCCTGCGTCCCCTTGAAAGATGTCTTGTAAATTTGCTTGCAAACTTTTCATTTTATATTTTTAATTGAAGTTCTGGGATGTCGTTGGTGTGTTATGGAAAAGCTGGAAGGAGGCGAGCTTATTACTGGACTTAAGCGGCTGGGCCTTATCACGGGAGCGGTTTAAGCGCAGGAGTTAGGTTTTATCGCACAATTTTTTCAAACACCTGGGTAAAAATATACACACAAATTAATAAGATTGAAAATCGGACTTGCGCGACAGCTTACTTGCAGCATGAACAATATGCGACCCACAGTTTATTGGTGGTTTTCACGTCACGCAAGTATCACACAAGTTTCACGCACGCAAGAAATAAAATCGCTTACCATTCAATAAATTGAGTCAAGAAATTGAAATATCGTAGAATAATAATAAATAATCAATGTGCCAAAGTTTCGGGGAAGTACGATATTCCGGACTCGAGTTATTCGGCAAAGTGTATCACCGAAAATTATATAGTGTTTAGTATGGAGAAGCCATGTTGAAGCCCCTCTGAGGGACTCCAACATGGCGGCATCATCTGGAGAAACATCTGGAGCTTACTTTGGCTCTCTCAAAACGTTTCCTTTCGTTGTTAAAGTTGAAAAAATTCGCATAAACACTTCCCTCAACATATCCGGCTACTTAGAACTCGAAAACATAAGGCGAATCGATATTTTTCCCCGCTTTACAGAGACAATGCCGATGTCACGCATTGTGAAAAATCTGAACTTCAAACTGTTCTATTTTCAAAACAAAACCGTCTACCGAGCTGAAAACAGGCAGCAGATATATGTTTAAAAACGAATTTTACCTGATGAAGTTGAAAACTCAAAAGTTTTAATTTTAGTTTTCTCTGACGTCACGTGAAAACCAAGAATTGAAGAGATGAAACGTTATGTCGTGACATGGCTCGTGGGATCGCGTGACTGAAAAGACGAGGATAATATTACTGTCTCCAAAATAGTCTTCTGGGAAGGCTTGTTTTATCGAAATGCGGAACTTTTGATACTAAGCCACACGTTTCACTATTCATTGAGCCCTGAAATAAGCTCCATGGCAGAGCTAGAAGAATTGGATCTTTTCCATTTGAAGCGTTTGCAATGTTTCAACGATGCGGTGTTCGCTATAGTCGCGACCATTTTAGTTCTGCCAATAAGAAAACTCGAGGAAGCAGCTTTGCAAAGCGTTAGTCTCGCAGATCAGCTCGACGACAAATGGCCACAGCTGCTGATTTATCTAGTCGGATTTCTCGTGATTTGCGCCGTGTGGGAATCCCATGTCCTTCGCTTTCGAATCCTGTCTCGAGTGGATGATGTCCTTGTCTGGTTGAATCTCGCATCTTTGCTGTTCACGTCGTTTCTGCCTTTCACGTGCGCCCTTGAGGGCATGTTCACCAAGAAGTATTTGTCCATGATGCTGATCTGTGGAAATCTACTTGTTCTCGAAATCTTGGAGGTGATCATGATAGTTTATGCTTTTCACCACCCACGTCTGCTCGACCGTGAGTTCGAGAATCTTTCCCAACCCGAAATGAAACAGAGAATGAAACTTATGCTCGTGAAGAAAGCCATAAATCCGGTCCTCTATATTTTAGCTGGTGCGGTTAGCTTGGCGAAGATCGAACTTGCTCTAGTTGTTGTGGCAATTGTTGTGATTTCACCGTGCATTAATCGCCTTGTAGGAGTCATTTATCGTAAGGTGACGCGTGTGCACCTATCCGGATCGGAGTTTGATCGCATGTTTGGAAATTTCGTCGACAAGGAGAGAGTAGAGTTCTTCAGCGATGGTCTTTTTGCGATTGTTTCTACGCTGTTAATCCTTGATATCACAGCTGAAGATTTCCCCACGAAGGCGGAAGTCGATCGTATCGGCATCCAGAAAACGTTACTGCACATGGAGTCGGAAATTTTCACTTACGGAGCTACGTTCGTGGTGGTGGCGCTTTTGTGGTTCACGCACCATTCTTTATTCCACTACATTGAAAAGCTCAATCAGGTCATGTTGGTCTGTAACAACATTTCCTTGGCTTTCACTGGTCTTTCACCCTTGATCAACGTCACGCTAAACCGCTACGCTGGTCACGGAAAAACAGACAGTCGCCTCGCAGTGCAAGTGGGAGCCATCATCGTCTTCATGGCCAGCATCACACAAGGGATAGTGTTTATCATCGCACTTTGCAAAGGTCCTAATTACCTGGAATCGCGCGCGGATCCCCGCGTGGCTTCTCGAACGCACTCGTATCTCGCTTTGAAGCTGGCGATAATCCCATTGATGACGTTTTTGGTGTATATTGCAGCCACATTATGCCCAAGCGCTTCACTGTCAGATGATGTATATCACATTGCCGCTGGCCTCGCACCTGTTATTTTCATCCTGATGAAAATCGTGTTCTCCTGTTACTGGGACCGCTGCCACTGTAGACAGCAGGCAACAAGTAACTATCTGCAGGAGATCGAGTCAGAATTCTACGAAATTGATGAAAATGATTAAGCGGTAGACTCGGACCCGAGGACGGGAACTGGACGCGTTGAAATGCAACTCCTCGCTTGTTTCCGTGTAATAAATAGTCTTGTGATGTTCCAGTTATGTTTTCCCAGATCAGTTATGCAACTATCAATGTACATTTACATTGATGGGTACAGTGCATTAGGCCTTAAATGTTAAATGAGTATTTTATGATTGGGGCTTTTAGCTGAATACATAAATAGCAAAAACATTTTATAGGAAAAAAATCTTATCATCCTAATTTGTGAGCTGCTGTTTTTTTTTCAGACAATCGTATCTGGCGTTTCCTCGTTATCAAAACGGCATTTTATCTCTCCGTAGTCATCAAACCCGGTCATCAAACACATCGATTTCCCATATCGTGAAATTTGCATCCATTTTCTTTATGGCATGTAGAACCCATCATCGCTAATATCTCTTTCACATCCGCCTTATCAGTCCGTTGCGCTTGGCGCAAGTTTTCCACGCGAGGTCTCTCTCGAGCATCATCACTAGTGCCGACAGAAAGATAATCTACTCCGCCGGCAGCAGTGTATTGTGTGACAATCAACTTGCTTTCTAGGTGCCGCGGGTACTAAAATGCTCACTTCATGCACGCCTTATTACAAGTGCAGCACTCACGCAACCGGCTGGGTAAAAGGCGGACATCCTACAGCAGCCGAAGGTCAAGTCAGTCGGGAGGTCTCGGGAAGATGAGAGACCCTGGGAACGAGGTTGGCCTGCTCATAAAGTGAGGAACTGCGGCTCTTTCTGTTTTTTTCTTGAATGGTACGCCGGCTCGTACTGTTCGTACCGTTACTGTGGATTGACTAATACTAGTATAACTAAATGGTAAAAATGCTGCCAAAGGGGAGGACGAAATAACTGTACTAGCAGTAACTTTATGAACTGTACTATCTTGTCTGCTTGGAACAATGAAGAGACGTGAGATTTCATTCTTACAACTATGCTAATTCCTAGTCACATTTGAAGCGTAAGGCACATTTACTGTCAAGCTCCCCATCTTATACCACCCGTCTTCCATAACGCAAGTATCAACATTCTGGAAGGACAGTACAGAAAAAAACTCTTTAATAAAACTACAAAACAAGCATTTGTTGTCAGCTATTAACATTGCAAGATCAACATTTCGCTGTTGATATAACTGATGCCTCTTAACAGTAACTATCAATGTTGAAAAACTATAAACTATGATCATGAGAGACTCGATGAAACGGAAATTTTGGCATAAATTACGGGAAAAATTATGTTGTGAAAAAGATAAAATTTCTCGAGAGTGTTTTCACTGGTTATTCAACAAAAGTTCGAAGATTTAGTCGAGCAATTGATGTTTTGTTCGCAACGTTAGGTTTGCTTTTGGTAACTTGTGATACAATTTTCATTTTGCATTTGAGCTGACAGACAGCGCATTGAATTTGCTCGTTTTACGTGCGAGCAAACATGAATCGAAACTTATTAGACTTTATTGCGTTCGTCACAAATACGAAACGTGAATGAAAGCAATCTCAAAATTGAAAATAAAGACACCAGGAAAAAGCGCTTGCTCAAAGCGCTTCACGGGATATTTTGACTTCACAACAGACAATGCGTTGAATTTGCACGTTATGTTTTTCAGGCTTGTGTGCGCGCGAGCGGCCGAGCGAACTCAAAATTGCTTTTAAATCGAAACCGCTAAAATTTATTACTTCCATTACAAATACAAAACTTGTGTTAAAGCATTATCAAAAATCTAAAATAAAGACACCAGCAAAGGTGAACACTTTCTTCCTTTCGTTAATAACAGCGCAATGATCACGTAAATTTGCATGTTGTGTGCGTGAAAGAGGTTATCACAAGACAGCTTTTATAGTAAATCGAAACTCTCATCGCAAGAAGGGCCGGATTTGAAACGGTCGATCACAAGGAGTCACCCCAAAATACAAGCGATTAAACGAGGTTGTAAAAACCTAAGGTTTTACGGACAACAGCAGCGTTTTTGTCGTGCTTTCGTGCTCTTTGCTCATGCTTTCCTCTGAATCCAAGAATCTCCTCTTCATTTATATTTAAAAGGCATTTTTACCCAGCGAGTATCTGGATAGTTTTTGTTTCTTTCAGTTGCCAAAAATCCAAAACAAAATAAGTTAAAATCACCGAGTTGTTTTCAAGCAAAACACATGTCTGGGATGCCGAGCCCGGAATGGACGTGTTATCTTCTTTCCCTCCGGCAATCAGCCGATCGATCAAGAACGAAACGTAAAATTTGGATATGACCAGAGAAAGGTACATTTCATCTGATAAACGTATTTCTTAACTGCAAAAGAAACCAAAATTCAAGCTGAACGACAAGTAACCATTGGTTAGAAAGAGCAGAAAAAAATAATCCGATAACGAAGCCCATATTTGCATAACCTACTTTGGTGTAATCGACTGCACACGCAAAGTCATCTTCTCACGCATATACCACTGCGCATCCTAAATCTTCCATTTGCGCATAACCACAATTCCTTGCGCCTCTGATCTTACCGCCGACCAGAATTCCTTGCGTTTCGTAAAAAAAGTGATTGCAAGCCCCTATAATGTAATCTTATGCCGATTAGAGAGCTGCCTTCGCTCGTTCGCTTCATGCTCACTCGCTGCGGCAGCAATAAATCAAACATTTAAGTCTCAAACCATTTGTAACAGATAAACTGTAGGGGGACCGGACACGAACTGGACGAGCGGAATCTTGGGGATAGAAGAACTGGTCACATATTCCATTCTCGTCCCCATAGCCCTTTTCGTTTCTCTTAGCCGGCAGGGCCTTGGCACGAAAAACGAAGGGCTCTGGAGACATACGATTTCAAGTCCGAGATTCTAGGACTTCGGACTTCATGTATATACCATTGATGGTTCTACATGTTTTGTGTTGTAATAAGGCGGCCGGCGAACATTTTCACTTCCGTTTAAGATTTCTTTGTTCTCAACAGCCAATAAAGAAAATTCCAATTTTTTTGAAAATCGTATGTCCCCAGAGCCCTTCGTTTTTCGTACCAAGGCCCTGCCGGCTAAGAGAAACGAAAAGGTCTATGGGGACGAGAATGCACATATTCCTGAAAGCTTGGCAACCATGGGCTGGGGGGCTAAACGATGACACGTTTTTGCAGGCACGTTTTCCTGTTGCCCGCGCGCGAGTCGTCCGTAACAAATATTTCTCGCGAAAGGAAACATCATGAGCAAAACTCGGTTGCCTCGGCCTACAGGGTACAAATATAAAAGAAAATTAGACTATTTCATGTTTTAATGCTGTTTAGCAACACATTTTCAGACAATAGGCAGTATGCCGTGTAAAAAGTTAAAGTTAAACATCCGGGGTTTAAAATTATAGTAAAATACAAGTTCCGTGACATCAAGTAGGAGACTACAGTATTAATGCAATGTGTCACCATATGTTCTAAATTGTAAGGTTCCATTTTACAAACCCATTTACGCTCATCCTCGGAAATCCAGGGGCAGTTTGGTCGGGGTGGCACGAAGTAAACCGAGCAGAAAAATCGGTGCTAACGAATGTAAATAGGCTGCTCGGTTTACCTCGTGTTGCTCCGATTAACTACCCCTGGGTCTCCGAGAATGATTTAGGCGCGAAATCTGGCACACAACTACTCGCCTCGCTCGCTTCTCGCAGGGCACTAAAAAGGAACTTCTTTTTAGCACTCAGCTTCCTGCGATAAGACGATTACTCTGAACAGCGCAGCGTAAATAACAAGTACAGTACAACCTCATTTAACGTTCAAACAATTGTTTATTGAAGACTTTTCATTTTCATAATAATATCTCAAATAAATCTTACTTTGCCTGGTCTCTAGAATTCCGATAGCATGTATACCACTCGGGTGCAAACTCGATAGAATAAATATCGAATTTCTTTTGAAGTCCTTTAGAAAAGGAGCTAAATATTTGACTTTGAAAATAATTCATTAAAAACCTTAGCTAATCTTCCTTTAACTATAAATATATTGAAAAATACGTTTAGAGTATTGCAAAACGTCGCTGTACATTCGCACAGTATCTACACAAGTAATAGATTTATACTTTATACATACTATTCTTTTTTTAGTTTAACGAAAAACGCTTGGACGGAATGCCATGTGTGTGTTAATTACATCTTTCCGTGACTTCTGAAAGAGTTATTTACAAGTAAACTTTACAACGGTGGAGAAAAGTGGAAATGTTTCCAACCTATGTGAGAATGACACAAAGATGAGGCTCTCGAATGTACCTCGTTTGCAGGTTACTTTAGACATGTTCTTATTGGTTGGTCATAGTGACATTTTGTTACTTTTTGAGTGGTCGAAAGAACAAGTGCAGCATTCAAGCCAATCAGAAACTGGAATTGGCACATAATAGGCATAATTCGCATAATTCTCTGTGATTTCGCCATTGGAAACTATTTCTTTGATTAACCTTGTGGAACTGGCTCCCTCATATAAGAGACAGCACCTACCACATAAAGTTAAATATTCCCGGAGTGAAGGAAAAATTGTGCTCTTGCGATAGGGCACAACGCGGATTCAAATACCCTGTAAACTATACGTTCTTTAACTCTTATCAAAGAAAAATATGCCTAAAATAACATCTGAAGTGCAAATCGTTTAATTCAAAATTGCAGAAACGAAACTCGTTTTAACAGCCAGTAATGGTTTAGGCGTGTAAGCTTTAGCTAGTTTTGATGGTTGGATAACGACTAAGTTTGAGAATGACCAGCTCCACCCCCCCGCCCCCCCCCCCCCCCCCCCCCTCCACCCCCGTTCACCGGAACTTGCGTCAAATAAGATGCAGTTAAAAACTCTGCCTATTTACACACCAACTAATGAGTTTGTAAGAATTAAAGTTCTGCTGCCTGTCACGCATTGCCTAAGAAATGACTGCATAACGAGGCAAAAGAAAGCCTGCGAACACTGACGGGTTTCCGGCGGCGTGAAGCAAAAGCCGGAAATCCGTCCGTGTTCGCAGGTTAGGCAAAAGAACGTGTGGAAAGATGCTTCATATTGCTGTTGTAGCACGTTCGTTACGGCGTCAAAAACCAATGAATTAAAAAACGTTAACCTGGTTTACGTGGAATGATATTCGACGTTCGTCAAAACGATCGTTTTGTTTGTCTTTATTTAATATTTTGATGAATTTTCTCCGATCCCAAATGATACTTAAAACGATGCTACATTCTGAAAATCAAGTACCTGTTAAATCAATTGTCAGCATACAAAATCTCCTTACTGGTCTTCATTAATTTCTCATAGTACCTGTTAGGAGAGTTGACGTTTTTATAATAAGACACTTTTTCTATAATAAGAGCATTTGCTAAATCCCATGACCTGTTGCTAAAGATACTGATGACTTTTCTGAAATTGGAAAAACCGCCTGAGTTTAATTTATACTCCATGGCAATAGTAAGGTAGTTTGTTTCATTAAAGTATTTTCTTGAAAAACATAAATCTTAAAAACCCTTTTTAGTTTTAGCACCATTATTATGAGGGCAAATCTATAGGTCGTTGGGTATGCTGTGTACAGTCTGTCTCGGTTAAGGACAAACATTGACTCTTAGACAAACTGCGATGTCTTTCTCAACTAACATGAATTGCAGTGTAATTCTTGGCGAGAACTATCGCAAATTTTCGAGAGCTGTTCAGTTATGCTCTACTGATCTCTAACGAAGGAGTGAAGTCGAGGTTGAGAGGGAGGAAACATAAGAAAATTCAAATTATTCCCCTGAACCGCCACTTCATAATTTTGTTTGTGAAGCCCACGTTCGATATATCAAAATTTAAACATAGCACAGAGGCTTTCTGGTGAAACTACTATATTTAGTTTTGTTGTCTTTGTATCAAGTCTCTTGTGGGAATTAATTCGTAATTAATCAAACGTAGGCTATGGGAAACTAGCCTGTGTTTTCTCATAAGAATGATTCGTGACGAGCCAGTCGTAGAAAAACTAAAACCACTGCCAGAAATTAAAGATGGCCAAAAGGGTACGGTTGTTGTTGAAAGACGAAGAAGGGGTGGGGAGAGGTTGCAAAAGGTAATTTCTACTCGCTTGTCGATTCAAACAAGCTCGCGAATTCAGCGATGATCTCAAAAGAATCACCTGCATTGCATATTATTGAGGTTTGCCTTTAAACCATTCTTTATCGTTAACTATCGTTACGTATTAATGTACGCGTAAAAATAGCCAGCTTAACGTACAAAAGAACTTCCACGCGAGGTCTCGTTCGTGCATCACGCGGGCTATTTTTTCACCGTTATCTCAGAATGCTGGAAACGTTACTATCTATCGTTACGTTAATGCTGTTTTTATGTCAAAGAGGCAGACAGGATTTCACTGAAGGCGCCTTCGAAGCAGTTTTTCAAATCACGATACGACACCACCAACACAGACTGTTCATCTCGCGACATGAGACAAACTTTCTCGGACGAACCGGCCTCCAGCTTGAAAATGAAAAAAAGACAAGTTAGAGTAGATTATAATCACTGGCTATAAAGGTGCCCGAGTAGAGAGGGAGTAGGAGATTCCGTCATAGAAACTGGTTTGAAAACTGAAAGAAGCTCAGAAAAAAGAAAGAACCGTCGTACATGAAAGTACTCCTCGATTGCTTTCATTTGAATGGTCACACACTAGCACTTTATCCACAGACTTCAAAGTTACAACCACCTTGTACAGCATAATAAACAGTACCACATGAAAGTACTGCTTGATAGCTTTCATTTGAATGGTCACACACTATGGTTTTATCAACAGAAGTAAAAGTTTGAATGCCTTGTACAGAATAATCAACAGTGCCACGTGGAAGTTCTGCTCGATAGCTTCCATTTGAATGGTCAAACACTGGGGTTTTATCTACAGACGTAACCGTTGGAAGTTCTTTGTGCAGCCTAAAATACAGTACTATATTAAGGCAGCCCAAAATTTGAATAGCCACACAATAGCGTTTCATCCACAAAATTTGCAAAGACAGTACATCTTGTACAGCATAACAAACAGCAGCACGTCTGCTAGAATCCCTCACTTACCACAACGGCATAACCGCCACATTGAGTCTTTGAACAGCCAGCCCCTCCCCCTCCCCCAACAAAAAAATAAAAAAACACGTGGCCCTATCCATATCGATAACCAAAGTGTGAATCTAATTTAGGTCTGATAATTGCCTTACCTAGGCCTAGTTTCATCAAACAATCAAAGCGCAGAATACGACGAAGGGCTAACGCTCGAAACGTCAGCTCTTGAATCTCTCAATTCACATTATCAACCCAGTTGATAAAACCAAATTATATTGTTATACTTCCCACCGACGCAGCACCACAGTTTCTTTAGAAACTTACCCCCCCTCTAAACAAAAAGCTTGGTTACCAATGATTGCATCGGCCATTATGATTTATGAATGGGAAATTAGCTACACCTGGGATGAGAACGCTAATTACTCAAAGAACAACTGATTGGGCAAGGTACTGACCTTATTCAGGCAGGCAACAATATGAGCCAGGTCTACCCATGGCGCTCCATTTTCCGTCACTTGATGGAACAGATAGTCTCTAAACAACTTCAATAGATACCGGTCGCCAGTCTCCGACCAACTTGGATCCATGCTGAACCTACGAAGGATTGGGGACGAGTCAACAGAAAGAAGAGTTTAAAAAAATATCATGAAAGTTAAAGGTCTCCGTCTTGACATTTTGAGTCACCTTTTCGACGAACTTAATTACCCTTAGGTAGAAAACCTCAAAATGATGGTTTAATATTGAAGAAAAATACCAAACAGGTGATACATAACCAAAAAGTAAGAAGGATGGTTAAGAATGGAAAAGATTGAGATGGATTGAAAATTATGGCACACACACACAAAATATTTTTTCCCTCAAATAAAACGTTGCACCAAGGTTTATTTTAGCGAAAAAGTATTTTGAGGTTAGGTGCACTTAGTTTTCAAGTAGCTCCTTAGTAAACAACTGTAAACGTTAGAGGGCCAATGCATTAAAAAAGTGTCCACTTTCAAACAAGTGATACATATTATTAAAATTGTAATGGAACTAGTAAAACAAAAAGCTTAGCTACTCTGGTCGTTCGTTGATTGTTCCCATTTTGCAGAGGATTCTAAAAAGGCGACCATTCTCCATTTCCTAAATGAAAGAAAAAGCAAAAAAAAAATAGTTTCTCTCTTGTCTAGAACAATATAATTTCTATAGATTGTCCATTGAAAATGACACACTTGAGAAATACTTAATCTACATTAGCCCGAAGAAACCATAACAGTCCTGGCAGTTTCCGAGGGTCACCCGAATATTCCGAAGATTGCTCGAAGACGTCCGAAATTATCCAAAAAAAAACCTCGAAGATTGCCGAATAGTCCGAAGAAACCATAACAAGTGACAATCCTAACAGTCTCCAAGACGTCCGAGATTTACCAAAGACCATCCGAAGATTGCCGAGTAGTTTTTTCTCAGAAGCACCCGTACAACAGAGCAACTGGAGTGACGTATTACCTTGGCCAACTCTCCCTCTAAAACATCACACTTGACTTGCGCAGCGTCCAGTTGGGTGTAGAATCTGGCTCCAATCATTGGCATAATATCATTTACACTCTTCATGTGCGCTGGAAGGGGACTGCTAAGGAGATAGCTAAGAACACGACAAAACATTGTTTAAACTTCATGAGTAAATTAGGACAATTCTGGGGACGACTGTTTAACTAACCAAGTGGCTTTCTCAGGGTATTGAACATAGAATTTGTCCCGATCGATAACAGGTGCCCGTGTAACCAATCAGATTGTGCGTTTTCGATCGTCGATCAATGGGTTATACAAATTACAAATTTATTGCATTCCCTCCAAAGTTGAGCGAATGTGTGAGGTAGAATGTGCAAAGCAAGTATATCTGTAAACATATAGACAAATGAAAAAAAGAAATGTTTTTGAGGTTTAGATAACGGAATTATTAACTAGTATATAACTTACATGATAAGATTTTTAAGATCTGACGAGTAGTTCATAGCCATGTACTCTAACGACTGCTGAATATGTTCTCGCTGAACAGCTTGAAGAGAATAACACGCCAAGGCAAGAACCAGCTTACCAAGAGAAGTGAGGTCCTCTTGCTGCAAGAAAACGGTAAAAGCCTGGGTCAACGAACGAGCCTGCGAGACAGTGCTATGACATAGCGGTTTTCACTTCAAACAAATGAGCGAATCAGAACCCGATGAAGCGGTATAAAATCCACGTAAAGTGCGAGAAATTGGCGAAGGAAAACAAGTGTAAGCATAGTTACGATGGTCATGCTCCTGATTGGCTAGAAAACCGACGCAGCGCCACAGTTTGTATAGAAACCTACCCCCTCTAGAAAAAATAGTAGTTTTACTCTGATTGGCTAGAGCAGATCACGCGCATAACGAAACCCACAGCAAACGCATTCTAATAATTGCTTCCCGCGGTTCTAATCTAAGATGAAAAAATATAATTTTTGGGATTACATCATTTTGTATCCTCAAAACCGGTTTATTAAACTGAGCACAATCACGCATTAGATTTACCCGCACCTGAAAATGGGGAATCATTGCATTGGGACTATTACTGGCGTCAAAACTGAGAACATCGAAAATGCCACAACCATTTATTCTGAGTCTGTGAAAAAAACAACATGAAAAAAGCAGTTAAGAGTTGTCAATGTTGCGCAATCCACTGTAAGAAAAAGATGGCGGCTGTACATTTTACCACAATACCTTGCGAACAAAACAAAACTGTGGTTTAACGGAAGTCGTTCCTGTACTAACAACATTGCTCTTGCCGAGTTTGAATGACTTACAACTTTTCTTTGTGTTTTTATACGCTCTTTTAGGGTTTTTGCACGCAAAGCAATATAGGTAAATGTACCAGTCGCCACCTTTCTCCTTACGGTGGATTGCCGTCCATTCATACGGGAAAACCGCCAGCTACTCTGAAACATAAACTTACCTTGAATTTCCAATTAATAAAATTTTGGAAGGATCGATAACTCTGCAGGCCAAACCAGCAGCGTGAACTGTCCTCAGTGCTGAGGACAACTGAATAATATAACTCCAGATGAGTCTCTCAGGCATCGGACTACGATGCCCGCCAGGTCTGTGCCTGTTAGGCACTCCGCCGGCACGGGGATTCGAGGGGAACAATAACGTGCCGTCGGGGCTCACACCGAGAGTAGAATCAGGGCCTGAGAAGTGCCTCACAAGAAGCGTTTCTGCCCCAGGATGGTAGTCGTAAACGAAAACAAGTGCTACAAGATGAAAAACAAGAGAAGGACTGGTTAGAAACTAGTGGCAACATTCCAGGAATGCAGAGGAGTCGAGAAGAGAGTCAATATACAATGTGTGTTATATTTTCTACCACAGAGAAAATTATATAGTAATGTAAAAAGGAAAAAAGAAAACAAATTCACTTACAGTTATCTCCAAATGATTTTGTCGTGAAAACCTCTCTAAGACTGACAAGGTTTGAGTGGCTTATTTTTTTCCACTGATCAACAAGAAACATGGATTTGGTATTGACAAGTCGAAAGGCTGAAAAAAGACAAAAAAACTTATAAAAGTGTGTGATAAAAGACAGACTGACAGACAAATGAATTATGTTATAAACCTTATTGGTCAAATAATAATAGTAACAATAATGAATAACTACAAATATGGGATATGTGACCCAAGCGAGGAGGCGCCCGAACTAAGCAAAATCTAACAAAATTACAGGCAGACAGACTGGCTAGGTGGCTGATTTACTGACCAATGCAGTTTCATTTGGTTCTCCTTTATGGCTTCATCCCAGCAATAGTCCACTTACCGTGTATTCTTCGAAGTATGTAGAAAAGTCCGTCTTTAGAATTTGTGGCTTTATAACAAGTTGTCATGTAACCAAATGTCCTTTGTCCCTTGCAAAACAAGAAAATAAACGTTTCGTTAGGAGCTGGAAAAAAACCTTGTTAGCAATAACGTAACACAAACGTTAAAAAAATGAGTGCAAATGATTTCTCTTTAGAAGACGCCACCAATTTAGAAGTGTTCTATTGCCTGGTAGACTAAGACAGAGGATAAATTAACAAAAGACAGCAGACTACCATTTTAAGTTACAAAACTACCTGATCTGTTGGGGTATCCAGTGGCTCGATAGGACACAAACTGTGGTAGCTATCTACCTCCTGTGGTACAGCTAGAGGAGCGAGCAAAGACAAAATCAACTAATGCTAATACAGAATTTATACTTTTTAAATTTTACTATTAATAATAAAAATTATATACTTCTATGCCTTTCTCTCATAACACATACTGGAGACTTGCAAAAATTTGCACCCATGGACTGTTTCACAGGACATGTTATAAGATACAGTCACTGTGGTGCAAAAACCACTGCCCACCATCCTCACGAACTTAAAATCTGAAAGAGATTGATTATTTTGAAGCAGTTTTTCACCCAAAGTTATTGTCAAACACGAGTTCATCAGGAGCGATTTTTAACCTTCAGACGTTCCATGCGACTTTTGTGATTGAGTCTTTGATCATCTTGTCTTTTCCGCGTTCGGCTTCTCAAAGGAACCATGTACGGTTTATAAAATGGATAAACATGTCATCAAAGAGAAAGGAAAAAAGGATCACCGGCCACTTAGCAGTTCAATAATATCCTGGAGTTTTCCAACCTTACAATAACCTCGTGTTATGTTCAGCGTACAAGGGATGTGAGGAAATCTGTCAAGTGGACTGAAGTGGACCTGAATTCTGTAGTCACTCCAAAACCACAATACATCACTCTTGAAATTTTCACAGAACTTTTAAGACATAATTTATAGAAGAAACTTATTAGCAGGTAACAGACCATGGCCCAAGCAGCTATATAATAAAATTAATTTTAGAAAAGCCCTAAAATTTTATAGTACTTCTTGACTGCAATTTAAATCCAACTAAAGTGGTGTGGCGATTACTGATTCAGGGGTTACTGTTTACAAAACAAAACGGTTGTATTATTCTATAATTACACATCACACAAAGGCCCCATTTCCCTTAAAGGGAAAAGGACAAAATGATGATGATGACACATCACACAAGTAATCAGCAAAATATTAATTAAGACATACAAACATAAAATGTACATGCAAATACATTGGAAAAGCCCAATTATTTATTCACTTATTTTTTTTAATTTCCGCATAATCCAGCGTTTCGACATAATCAACACAATTTTCTGTATTGTATTACCAATGGCTTGTTTCAATGCAATGGCAGATCCAGAGACAGAGGCTTCAATAAATTTTTTAGTGTTTGGCCAGTTTGAGTAGAGTAACCAACTGTTTAGAATCCATTATATCCTTACCTTGATTTTCTGGGTCCAGTTGTGCCATACTAAGAGTATGTTGGTGAATAAGTTCCTAGGGAAAGACAGAGGGGAGGTAAGCAATTTATTGCTGCTGAGTTTATGAGGCAACCATTCCAACAGTGTGCCATTGAGATACACAGATTTTTGGATTTCCACATTTCTGGATGTCAAACAGACAATCAAAATGTTAATATTCTACTTCTTTTCTACTTTGTCTTATTGCTATATCGAATATTAAGTTTATTCCCTTGTGGAAGTATTCATCAGGGTCACAAACGTTTGGAAGGAAATGCATAAATCTCTTGGAAGCATTCTACTTCTCGCAGGGTTCAAGCCTTGAGCCTAGTAGCCAAAACTTCCAGAGCTTATCCCGGTTTCAGTAACATTAAGCGGCTAGAAATATTTATACTCCCCCCTGGATGGCATGCTAGTCTATCGCAGGGTTACCCCCAGCAGTATTTTGCCAGTACCCATTTCTACACCTGGGTGGAAAGAGGCACCATGAGAGTAAAGTGCCTTGCCCAAGAACTCAATGCAGGGCCCCAGCTGGACCGTTTGGAAGCTGGACCGCTTGATCCGGAGTCCAGCACACTAATCATTAGGCCACCATGCCTCCCTTGCAGTGATTACTAGTAACAAGATATTTAGGTGAAAGGGCATCAATTGAACTAACCTGTCGAATCTGGGCAGACATCGAGAATGCATTGTTGCGTGTTTGGTTGCTGTGGAGATGGGCAAGGTGAGAGGGTTCTGATATATATGCCTGGTACGATGGAAACATCTGAAAGAAAAAATTTATTGATTAAAATAAACCTGAACTAAAGTAAGTCTTCGGAGGAGATGACTTTTACATTACGTACACTGAAAAGTATGATACATAACATTTGATGTTGCGTTGTTACCTGTAATTCCTTATTACTGATTCTGTTGATGGTTTCTTTTTAATGGTAGTTTGTTGATAACATTAGTTAGCAGTTAGAGGAACGTAGACATAAAATTGAGATCATGTCTATTTGAAGACTGCGTTGTTTCAGAAAAGATGTACCTCACCCACTGAAGGTCGCTTGGTCTGAACTGCCACCGACCCTTCCGGAAACATATTCCAATTTAGCTGAATACTTGGGTTTTGGCTCTTGTGATCAGCCACCCCCCCCCCCCCCCTCACCCCTTCATCATTCTCACCACAGCAGGTTGTTGTTGAGCTTGTTGAATGTAGAAGTACGTTGTTCCACCAATAGATTCCATCTGCTGAGGAGCAGGGACCTGGGCTTGACTGTGAATTGGGGCCTGGGGAAGAGTCTGATTCTAGAAGTGCATGAAAAAAATTATAAGTACCAGAGTATACATTTGAGTGTGCCGTATAGTGCATGCGGAAAGAGACTTGATCATCGACAGATGCTTAGATGTTAAGAGAAAAGGCCTCTTTACAATTAAGGCTTTTTTAACACTTTGACATGTCCTTTGTTTTCTTTTGTTACTTCACATACAATGTAATCAACAATGATTTTGAGTCAGTTGTAGTAAACTTCTGGTCAAACAGTAGTTGGTAGTCAATGATAGTTGATGACAGCTGAAATGTGCACTCCTATTTAACCCCCAACTATCATGCACTATCATTGACTACCATCATGATAGTCGACTAACACCACATGCGATATTCCACTACCACCACGATTGTCGACTACCACCATGATAGTCGACGATAGTTTTTCTCATTAATTTTTACCACGCACAAGATAGCTGATGCATGATAGTTCTGGAAGATCATCAACTATTATGTGCTGTTTGACCAGAACTGGCATACAGTACATGTATAAACGAAATAAAAAGTTTCATTTCATAATAGATACAATCATGTAACTTACTGCAGCAGATGGTAGAAATTCAAATGCTTGAGATGTGACCGGGTTGTGTTGTGGCTTCGGAGATCCGAGGGATGGTTTATTAGGAGAGTGTAGCGGAGACACAGGCCCACCTGGTGCTAATGATGGTACAAAGGCTTTCTTTGACGGAGACAGTGGAGACGGATGGCCACTAAGAGATCCTGGAGGCATCTGAAAAATACCAAAATAAAGGAATACTTAGAGGGGGGTAAGTTTCTAAAGAAACTGTGGTGCTGCATTGGTGGGAAGTATAACAATATAATTTGGTTTTATCAACTGGGTTGATAGTGTGAATTGGCCACCGTAAAGAGATTCTAGAGCTGACGTTTCGAGCGTTAGCCCTTCTTCGGAGCGAATCCACTCCGACGAAGGGCTAATGCTCGAAACGTCAGCTCTCAAATTTCTTTACGGTGGCCAATTCACATTATCAACCCAGTTGATAAAATCAAATTATAAAAGAATACTTAGATTGGCATCTGAAATGAAGCAATACTTGCATGTACCAAGATTCAGGGGCACCCAATGAGTCTGTTCCTCACTTTATCTGTTCCTCAGCGCAAGTGACAATTGCTGGCTGGCAAAATGGTTCAGACAGTAAATGTTTTCTCAATTGGGAGTTGTCACTGAAAAACTACTACTTTTGCACCGGCTGAATGAAACTTGGAAGGACAATCAGAGTGGATTTCAACATTTTTCAGTGCCATTTCCACACGTTTGTTGTTTGACCTAATTGCCAGCTGGGAAAAAGTTATGGATCATGTGCTGTCCAAAATTTGAGATGCTAAATTCAGGGTGCAGCTTATCTGTGGGTGCGGCTTATCTGCGAGTGCGACTTATCTGCAGGTGTTTACGGTATGGATTATTTGCTGGCAAAAAGGAACAGATAAATTTTTTCCAGCAACACTCAAGAACACTTGCAAATGTTTTCATTCACTTGCATAAAAGAATGCATTTTGCCACAATTTGTTCGTTGGGTGGCCCTGAAGATTCTTTTCAAGAAACATAGAATAACAGTTGAAGCTTGAAAATCAGACCAGTGAGTGAATATCACACATATTGCATGGTATGATGTAAGTTAACAACTGTGAGCAATAAAATCTCTAAACAGGTCCTGCAGTATGTGGCAAACATCAACTGTCTCTGAACAAACAATTGTAATAACAAAACCACAACCTGCTGACTACTTTTCTGCAACCAGTTGGTCAAAGCATGACAACCTGGATTACAGCTGTATTATGGCACAAAGGGAATTAGCTTGAAGTTTGATTTTGGTTTTGTAAGTCGACCTTTCATGACCTAAAAATCAGTCCAAAAACTCGCCCTCGACTTATACACGAGTCAAAAACTAAGACCCAAGCACCGGCAAAATAAATTCTACACAATTAGCGTAACAATTGTCTTTATAATTATGTAAAAGTCCTTCGCTTAGCAGTCTGTGTCTAAATTACCAGTTCAAGTTGAAATGCTTTAAAATTTATCTTCTTTATGTTGACCTGAGTGTTGAAGATACTCCCTGGCACAATTTCGGAATAAAGAACTGTCATTTCTTGCGAAATAAAGCCGTAAATCTGCTCAGAAAAAACATCTTTTTCGCTCCGAAAAATTGGCCCCAAAATTGGGGGGTCGACTTATACACGAGGTCGACTAATACATGAGTAAATACGGTAGTTATTACTGTACATGCATACCTTATTTGTTGATACTGATAACTGTGTCATGTTGCTAACATAATTATCAGGCACAGTGGTCGTCCCCAAAGTGTTACTCTTGAATCCTCCACCTCTGAGCCCCTTTGTACCAAGAGGGCCATTATTGATGGGTAGGCCATTATTGATGGGTGGGCCATTATTCATGGCTGGGCCATTAGTCATGGGAGGGCCATTATTGATATGTGGTCCATTGGGAGCTGAGGGGAACACTGGTGTGGATGAGCTCCTGTGAAATGAGTTCACACTGTTTGGAGCTCCAAGATTGAAATTCTTATTATCTCCAGCTATGAAAACAAAATATATACAATGCACTTAGTAATTAAACTCATCACCAATAAATGAGTTTGGGGAAGGTGCCTGGAGTTCCTGTGGGAGCCACCCCGAGCGTGAACAGTAACCATGACAACCCTGTGAGCGGCAACCACCAGGCTCCGTCACACTGAGCAACTCAGTAGAAAGAAATCATCAAGCTACCCATACTTACCAAGAGGGATGGGAGGGATGGGAGCAAAAGCGATCGCTGTTTCCAGCTAGCGAAAGGTAACACAAGCAAATGACTTGACCGCAACATGAGACCTGTAAAATTACTGAGCCCCTGCAAAGCCTTGGGGCACCCCGGATTCACGGACGAGACTGCTGGCCAGCATTGTCTCGAGTTTAACCTCGCCTAAATTACATTTAGCCACATTTAAACTACAATATGAGCTATTTGACTGAGAGACAGACTGGGCTATTAATTGTCCCTAAAGCTTGCTATTCATTTGACAAGTCAATACCAAGAACACAGACTCTGTAGTATGTCCATAGTATAGTGCTTTTGTTGATTCCCAGCCAGTCAGATTAAACAAGAAAACACTGAGTCTGCAAAGAATGGCTGGAAGTCCATTAAACATAAACTGCCAGAATTAGAACTAGCAGGAGTTATTGGTAATGCCATATTTACTTTAAAAAATTCTACCAGTCTGCAAGTCTGCAGTCTGCATTTGTCGCACACCGGAAAAAAGATATCGTTAAATCTCTCAAAAAATTGTTTCTTGAGGATGCCAATTATAGCCTTGGGAACAACAACTCGAGGGACGTTTTGAGTTGGTATCGTTTCAATTTGTATAATTTTTCCATAAATTATATGTTACATTGTTCCATATAAATAAAAGTCAAGACTTGTTAGCTATAAAGGTTATTGCTAAGTATTCCATTAATAATCTTTCCTTTCAGCTTCCGTAAAATTTACAGTGAAACGATAAAATAGCGTGCATGGTTATCATAAATGGGGTAGGATTGGTCCATCGCATCTCTTTTGCGAGCACTGTGACCTACCTTTTTATTGTATTTTTCGAAACAGTGCTTGGAAGGGAACGTTCAGGGAAAGTTTCAAAAAAATCACTGGACAACATTTATTTCTCAGGAATCTCCTTAAGCTAAGGTTAAGAAAAATAATAAGCATTTTCCTTCTGCTAATAGCATCAGCAAGATAACATGTACGTCATTTGATTTTTCCAAAAACAACCAGCTGAACATGCAGAACTGTCGTTTACTTCATAGCTCTTTCTTTAAATGGCCCATGGCTGCCTCTCTGTTTCATTGATTTGTTTTAACAGTCACCTTGAAGGCAGCGAATACTCTCAAATTTGAATTTGCAAAACTAAACTCGATCCAATATTGGTTTTGCTGTTGAAATACAGTAACTCCAATTAAAATTATTTAAAATTTATGGTTGATCCGCAATGATTTCATCCAATAACCTATAGCTAGCTTAACTTTAAGTAAAAACATAAATGCATTACAAAAGGTGCTAACATATGCACCCCAAAAAACAGCAATAATTTTCGATCGTTGTGTGTGTATGCATACTGTACTAACCCGCTGTTCGACCATCGTTGGAAGCTGGCTTCGCGTGAACAAACTGACATTGATCGCCATAAAAGCAGTATCCATTCGCATTATAGTAACGACATAACATGGGCCTCGAAGGTCTGTAACCTGTCGCCGAGTTAGACTGATTCATTACTAGACGATCGGCACGTTTTCAGTAAATATTCGTTGCTAAAACATAGTAAATAAACGACCTTCAAATTACCGCCGCCATTCTTGCTTTCGTCTTGCGGCGTTACTCCCAGAAACCTGTGCACACGCACGCTTAGCACCAGTCTTCCTCTGTCATCGTTAGCAGTCTGTGACCAAGTTTTGTTACTTATTTTGCTTGAAAGTCCTTTTGGCAATTTTCAGAAACGACTGAAACGATGAAGTAATTCGCGATTGAATAATATCACTGAACCCCTTTCCCGCTGGGGGAGGTGGCGTCTTGTAAGACAGGGAAGCTCTCGTCAGGAATTTTGAAGTAACTGGTAAACCCCATGAGGTAAGCAATCTGAGCGTGGCTGAAGCTTTTTTAGCCGCTACAAGTAACGCCAATTACACGGCCCGCGGAGTGGATTTTCAAGTGAGGGGGCTAATACGAACGCGTTAGCGTGAGGTAACTAGGGGGGAAAATTTGAAATTAAAGTCTTCTGAAATGGCTAGAAATGGATCTAAAACTGCCAAAAGTGAATTTAATTTTTAATTCTTATAGAACCATGATATGAAAGGCAGTTTTTTATACCCTTTTTGTAGCTAGGAAGATAGGTAGTTAGTTGATTACCATAAATAAGCTGATGGAAATACCGTGTATAAATAAAGTTGAAAAAGGTTGTTGTTGTTCATCGTGGTATAAAATATAGTAAAGTTATCGTTTGTCTCACGATGTAGTCACTTGTCAGTGATGTGGACCGCGACGTTTCGGCTGCATACTGCTAGCCTTCATCAGGCGATAAGGTCGACTGGCCACGTGTAGCTTTTATGCAATATGATCCTGATCACAACGTTAGCTTGGGCTGCCTGTGAATTGCCGAGTTGTAATTACCTACTCATTTGGTGTTTTGATACAAGAAAAATGTCAAAATTTCTTTATTTAATTTGATTGAACACATCCGGACATCGAGGTCATAGGTCGGCTTCGATCGGCCTGGTTGGGTGCTAAAAATAAAATGGAAATATATATTAACCTTTACACGGTTTATGGTTTTTTGGAATCTCAAACACAATAGACAGGCTTGGTGTGTCCCATTTTCATTATCACTTCACAATCTGCGCATTGCAACACAACGTTATCAATGGAGTCGATGGAATCTCTCTTACTAAACCTCAAGGAACGTGTTACGTGTTCGATATGTCGTGGTACGTACACGAACCCGAAGACCACAGCTTGTTTTCACACGTTCTGCGGTGAGTGCCTGAAGAAACACGGACTAGCCAGCCAAAGGAACGGAAAGTTTCGATGCCCAGAATGTCAGGCCGAACTTGAAGTCCCTAAAGGAAATGGTTTTGATGATTTGCCCATCAGTATTCTTCACAACAATCTGTTGGTTCTCCTCGCCGTTCAACAAAGCGTGTCAGGATCGATTGAAGGAAGCGAGATCGACTGCGATAATTGCAAGAAGAAGAAGTGCGCGGAGAGCTATTGTTTTGGTTGCGAAAGATTCTTGTGCGCTGTTTGTTTAAAAGCGCATGAGCGACTCGGAAGTTTTGCTTTCCAAGGGCACAAAGTCACGCCAATAAAAGAGTTTCAGACAGACGACTGCGAAGCTTTCTTAAAACGGAATCCCTTTTGCTCTCAGCCGAACCACGAGAACCAGATCGTGAGGTTTTTCTGCCTTGAATGTAAAATGTGCATTTGTCAAATTTGCATTGTCACGAATCACAAGAATCATGATATTGATCCGCTTGAAAAAGCAGCGGAAAAAGCGAAGGAAAAAATCAGGGCTGGTGTCGAGAAGCTGAGACAAAAGAAGAATGCGTGCAACGACCGAATTCGTGAACTTGAAGAAACAGCGGCTGCGTTGGAAGCTAACGCCGCCGCGTTTAAACTCAAAGTTTCCCGCGAAGCCGATGAAATGATCGCGAAGGTTCGTGAATGGGGGCGGGAAACCATTGCCAGTCTTGATGCCCTCGAGAATACACAAGGCAGAGTGAGTTCTGCAAGGAAACCGCGCGGTCCTTGACAAAACAATTTAACTGGAATGTAGATTTTATTATGTATCGGTATTACAGACATTAGAAGTAAATAGTGGAAGGAGACAAGGGAGTGGGGGTAGCGGAGATGGGGGAAGGGGGGATGGAGGTCGAAAACCCTGGGACCGAGAGGCGAAAACCCTGGGACCGAGGTAGTAGCTCTCGTAATACATCGCCCCTAAGAGGCGGGCGAAGAGAAGGCGGGAACCGGAAAATTGCCAAAACAATTCCACACAAAACGAGCCAATAACGTTATGCAACGATCATGCGATAGCTTGTTTCACCCGCATGATTCACTGTAAATGGGTACATCTTGCAGTTTACCCCGGGAGTTTAGTTGTTTTTTGTGAGGAATTGGTAAGAATTGTTTTATAATTTTTTGCAAACAAAGCACATTAGGGACACCCGCGACACTGTACTGTAGACACCATGGACCAACCCGAACTTTTTCGTAGTTTTCATAAGTTGTATTAAACAACCGCTACACATTTTCCACTTGTCGTCTCTAAGGGACGGAACATATATTTTATTGGATTGGCAGGGGTGGGCTGGGGTGAGTAATGAGAAATTTGCCCCAAAAAGCAATTATTTTTTGTATTTTCTTATCATATTTTACCTGTCCGAGGTTTAAGCACATGTTTTAAAGTATATTGAAACTTTTTCTTGTATGCCAAGTTAGTTGACGATATAAACAAGAGATATCCCAATTTTAATGACTTAGACAAAAATTGAAAAATCACTTTTATCTTTACAGTGTAATAATGTTGACCCTTTTATATGTCGACTTACAGCTTCTTATGTTCATTTATGTATGGACCTGAGACAGTCTATTGTATTTTGATGTAATACAGTCTTAATATATTACTACCGTAATTACTTTTCTATTAGGTAATACCATGTACTTATATGGGAATACTGAAATAAATTGTTGTTGTTGTTGGTTTTAAGCGATAAAATTGCTGAAACTTGTTTTTTTTCCACACGTTTTCTTCCCCCTAATGATGGATGAAGTCGCGAGAAGCGAGGAGAACGGACTCAAATGACGGCCGCTGTACAGCAGTTTTACCCTGTTTGTACGATTTTCGGCAATGCAAGATCAGCTCGCAAATACGGGAAATGAGATTAAACTATGTTAGTTTACACAAATGCCACTTTTTAAAGGGCTACCAGCGGAGCTCCGGCGGCCCGAAGGGCCGCAGAGCGAAGCCCCATACCTACAGAATAAGAGAGCCAAGCGCGCATACAAATTACAGGAGAACCATGTTTTCATTTCTCATGGTCAAAATGGCAATGGCACGCTCGCGGGCGCGTGCAAAATACGTACGTCCGTACGACGTCGCCTCAATATCAATATGGCGGCTATATACTTCAGAGAGTTCGACCTGGAAAATGTTTTTAAAGGTTACCATAAGCTTATATCTTTGCCAAGTTATGGTGAATTGACAGCTGTCAAAAGAAGGTATCCGCTGACCGGTATCACATGACTAGATCACGGGCTCAGATTTAGAACTCTTCGAGGTAACGTGTTTTTGAAGTCGACCGCTGACCAGGTATTGTGTTTAATTTAATTCTTTATGGCCATTCTCAGCGGAAATCCTGCAATTGGAGTTGACGTTTGTAATTATTCCTACTTATTTCAGCCGTGGAATTTTTCTTGAGTAGTTGCCCACGCTAGTACTTTTAATGAACGTAATTTCAGACATTTTTAAGCATCAGCAAAAACACGAAGCTCCGCATTTAGGCTTGGCTAAATCTTTATAGTAAACGATATCATCATAACATACAAACGATAACAGAAAACAGAATTACATCACGCAAGACACCTCTGTCGGCTAGCTCTGAAGCAGCGATAACTGATGATGTAACACTAAGTTGTGATTCCTTCGAACGAAATTTGACGCCAAACATCAGTTTACTAGTAACTTCAATGAAAACAAATTTAAAGGACTCTAGTCAGCCACACCTTTGTTGTTGTTTACATGTTTGAATTTCAGTATTATATTTTACATGGGTCGTGTCAAAACAAAAGAAATTCTTTGAGAAACTTGCTAAGGGTAATTTAAACACTCCCAGTGACATAACCTACAGCAATCCAGTACGATTGCTCTTCACCATACAATTTCCGTAATTTCGATCCCATCTAAAATGACGGAGGCTCACAGGCTTTGGTTGTCTTGGTTTTAATGGCTTATTTAGTAAGCACTTCTTATACAAGTCCTTTGTCTTCTTTAAATGACTTCGTCGCTCGATCGGCTGCTTAGCGACCTTCGCTCAGCCGCGTCGTGGCCTGAAAGGGTTGCCACACTCGGTTAGCTATTCTACCGTGAAACTCATGAGTTTGACTAGAGGGAAGTCTATAACCACTTTTAACACTGACAATGACACTGTCACAGAGAAAGGACAACTAATCGATTTTGAACTCATTTCTATTTTTTTCAATATCTTGTTTTGTACTAATTGCATTGGCAAACATTCTATTTTTAGCCGCTTAATTATAGTCCATCACTGCTTTTTTCTAAAATCTGCCCTTTTTAATGAAAGAATCTTTGTTACGAAAAATAACATGTACTATGAAATAGCTGATAAAATTTCAAACAGAAGAGCAAACGTGCTACATTCTGTCGAACTCTTTTATACGTTATTTACAGCCCTTCGATTTGTCTACGTAGTTTTAATGTGGTGACAGACTGTGTCGTGGTAACAACACTTAATAGAATGAAGAGGAACTGGGGAGACGACACGGCATGTAAATATTAGTATGTTTTAGAATAGGGAGTGCATGTGTGTGAGAGGGGAGTGTGGAGGGGGGACTAAATGGTGGAACAGAAATACAACGAAGACCAGTTTTTCCCTCTGTTTCTCCTCACAGCCAAATTAGTGCCATCCACATTCTTAAATTCAATAGTTTGTTTCAACTACATTAATACACATGGATGAAGAGGCACTGCGAGAGTAAAGCGTTTTGCATAAGACCATCACGCAGTCCCCCCGGTCGAGACTCAAACCCCTACAAGTCGATCCGGAGTCCATTTGGCCACTGTAATTGGATTTGTGTCAAAAACGTTGTTTCCTAAAAAAACGCCATCCTCTCCAAGTGTCTTGATTAATAATCGAACAGTGTTACTAAAGTGCAACATTTTGTTTAAAACTGAAATATATTTGCAAGGCTAAAAAAAATTTAAGAAGGTAAAAAGGCCGAACGTTTTCGGCATTAAGCCATCTTCATCTTTAGCGTTGTAAATATATTTCATTTTTAACTCTGATCTGAGCGAATATTATGGACATTTTTTTTAATTTTACAAAAATATATCTTCCCAAAATTTCAAAATCAAATGTGTGTCATGTTATCAAGCTGATTCTCTTCAGCTAGACTACTGTGGATCTCGAAATTATATTTCTATGATTGTATTACTTGGAATCCCATTTTTATAAAATATTAATGATCATGATTTCGTCAATACGACAAGCTACGTTCATAAACCCCTCAATCCCCACTGTAACAAATATTGATTGAAACCCTTTTTACACAAAATAATAAAAAAGTTCAACATTGCTATAAGGAAACAAAATCCAACCTGGCAGGTTTCTAATGTATAACTCGCCCGATAACTTCATTTACGTTACCATTAAACCTCTAAAGAAAGTTTGATTTCCTTCAATTGCTAGCAAACGATATATCTTAAGTCAGCTATTTTCTGACTTTCTTGGAGTAGATTTTTCGTTGTAAAAAAATTAAAACTCAATTCTCAATATCACTATATGAGAAAAAAATCTGACCAGACAGATTTCTGATGCCTAACCTTACTCCTACATAAACATTACCTCTCTAGACTTTTTAAGTAGCACCATTCCCTAAAAAATTCATTTAGTTTTAGTCATTTCGGACTTTCTCGTGATCGTTGTAGATTTGTCGTCGCAAAAAAAGTTAAGCCTCGTCAGAAATGAACTCAAATTTCCTTAGTTCTACGGGATTAGAGCTGGAACGAGACCGTCTTCTATACATCTTGCTAAAAAAGCCGGCATCTGACTGGCTATCAGACGAGTCATTAGGAGTTGTGTTAAGCATGGTGTAGCCTGACGAAAATGGATTTCTTGAACCCATTTCGCCTTCTTCTGCTTCGGGTTTTTTGTACCTAGAGAGAGACAAAGCAAATGATTTGTATTTCAGCACATTTGTTTCACTTCGTGGGAATGGTCTGGAGCAAAGTTGTTTCTAGAGCCTGCTGTGGAAAGAAAACAAATGCAATAACATTGCCAATCACTGAAACAGCAAACGGCGCAATGAGCCAATCAAAACTCAACATGAAATAAAGCAATGACAAAAAAGGCGGGAAATTGCTGTTCACGCGCTCATCTATGTAAGGAAATTTAAATCAGGCCTCATTGTGAAACAGAGGCAACCTTGTTCGCGATAGTCGCCATGTTTGTTTCCACATTGTAATGCAAATTAGGCACGTGATTTGTGAGGGGGCTAACAAGCCTAAATCGACAAATTTCAGTTTCTTATCATGTCTGATACTGTTTACATAGCCATGCTTTGGTTTCCGTTTTATGGTATAAATATTCCACGTTTAACGCAATTTTTGCATTTTATAAAAAAGAAAATGGCTTGCGTAGTTAACAAGTCAAGGTATCGAGTAACTATTTCCAACTAACCTTATAATAAAATCATTATTCCATAACTTGGCTCTCGAATGTGGTTTATATACTTCACTATTTACACCGTCCGATTTTCCGAGAAACGGTATCACTTTAATGTTTGCCCCCTAGCAGACAATGTGGCTAATTTGCATTACAATATCTCAATTATGAAAACCATCATGGCGGCTCTCGTGAATATGGTCTATTGACTGGCTGTTCACAAGCAGGGTCGGCTGTATGTAGAAATTAGCTCTTTCAAGTCCTTAGAGAGGACGTCAAATGAAATTAACCAAACCAGACCATAGATTTTCAAAACTTACAATTTAAGCATGAGCGAAGATCCAACAACTGACACGGAAGACGCGGCCATCGCAATGCTTGCCATCCAGGGCTTCATGACCACTCCCAGGGGTTCAAATGCCCCGGCCGCAAGCGGAATACCGATCATGTTGTAGATGAGTGCAAAGCAGAAGTTGATGTAAATCCTCCGGACTGTCACGCGGGACAGATCGATGGCAACTGCTACATCCATTAGATCGCTCTGAAAACGACCAAAGGCGAGGATAACAGGATGATTAGAGTTTTTAAAACAAACAGACGTCAAAATTCTGAAGCACCCGTTTTCTCGATGACTTAACGATAAATCCACCTGATTGGGATCTAAGTAGTTTGTATAATGGGGGTGGGGGGTGGGGAGGGGTGTAAATAAGCCGGAGCGAGCCGAACCTAGCGCGTTCTCGGTTCGCTTCGCATCGCGATTTTATTTCGCTCTGGAATCCACAAGGGAGCCTGTTCGCAGATTAGAGTTCGAAAATAACGACTGCAAAGAAGACTGCTGATACAAAATAACACCTTGAGGTGGGAAAGCTACACGCTGGGAAATCCAAAACAAAGCGACTTCATGTCCCAGCACGCAGCTTGCCCACCAACAAGGTGCTATTTTTTTTATTCTACCGTGTGACTGGGTCGTGAAAAGGGCCTATTACAATCCAAGCACAGCTCTCGATGTACCTCGTTTGGGTGCGCTTATAAAGACTGCCCTAAAATAGTGCTTACTCGTTCGAATGCACTCTCAAAAATTATCGTAAGGGCAATTTTTCGTTCAATTTTTGAACCATTTGCCCAAAAAATTCTCCCAAGTTGCCCAAAATTTGAGGGGGCTGCAGTGCCCCCCCTCCCGTACGCCTATGTATACATCTTTCATCGTAAACTATGATAATCCCATTACTTCTTTGAGTGACAATGTGCCAATTCTGAAAGGAGAAAAATTAAATTGATCACTATTGTGACTTGGTTACCTTGATTAACACAACATCAGCCGCCTCCACAGCGACGTCTGTCCCAGTGCCAATGGCGATTCCGACATGAGCCTGTGCCAAGGCGGGAGAGTCGTTCACTCCGTCTCCGACCATGGCTACGGTGAAGCCCTTATCTTGAAGGGAACGAACTTTTTCTACTTTGTGTGATGGCAGAACCTCGGCAAACACCTGCTGTATTCCAACCTACAAGAACAAACAAGATACAGGTTCGCGATAAGTTAAAAAACTTGCAACACTTTCTCAGCCAATCAGAAGAGAAACCAAACCCAATCGTGACTCGCGCGCGCACGTTTTCCCGCGCTTCGCAGCGGATGCAGGTAACAGCTGTAAGTTCTGATTGGTTCACTGGATTGTCTTAGTCCTCTGTGATTGGTCAATGTGATATCTTAGGTTTTGGGTTTACAACACTCAATTGACAATTGCTCTGTTAGCGAGCTTACCGATCATATTTCACTCGTAACGTATCGAAAGACCAATGACAACGCCAAAAGAGAGGCTATAGGACTAGCATGGCCATTTTTGCGAAATTTTTGTTTGATTGCATTTTTGCGTGCTTGTTGTTTCATTGTTTTGTAGTCATCCAGAAAGAGCTTTATTTACTAGGAGCTATTGAAAGGGATGCAACACCCATTGACTTGTATGTGATTTAGAGCGAACAACATTTTGGACAATAATTGGGCGACAAAAAATGACTTGTTAAATTAGTCATGTTGGTGCACAAAGTCTGGGCATACTGAGTAATGGAACTTTCTAAGTATTTTCAAGGCAAAATGTAAAGAACTCATTACAAGTAAAATCAGATGAAGCTTACTCTCCGCTATACGCACTCTGTCATGCTCTAAAATTTAGTTCGTTCTTGCAAGCGAGGAAAACATTTTTTTGTCATTTTATTGGAGCTAAGTCATAGTTTGTGCATCTTGAAAATTTAGCGTAAATTTTTCAAATTCGTCATTCGAAAGTCGTTTCAATCTTTCCCATCCTTAACCATCCTTGTTCCTTTTTGGTTTAATATCACCTCTTTGGTGTTTTTCTTCCTTAGTAAACTATTATTTTGAGGTTTTCTACATTTTGTCGTAAAAGTGGCTCAAAATATCATAACGGAGCTCCTTTAGAGCGGTTTCCAATTGAGTGTCGCTCAGCGATAGTTTTAAAAATCTTGCGCCACTTTTTCAACCAATCAGAAGTAAAACCAAAACTAATCGTGACTCTCCTGCGCACGTTTTCCCGCGCTTTGTGTCGGCTACGTGGAATTACTCCGTCCATTGTGATTGGCCAAAGTAATAACTTGGTTTTGGTTTGACCACAGTCAAATGAAACTCGCTCTAATGCTTAACTACCAAAACGCAGTCAACTCCCTGGCTTGCATTGACCTGTTTGGCGATAGCGAAGGCTGTTTTCCTGTTGTCACCAGTCAGCAGTATAACTCGAATTCCCATTCTCTTCAGAGTGGCCACTGTCGCCTGAGCCTCGTGTTTAACCGTGTCAGCTACTGCCATCATAGCTACAAGAAGACCTACGGGTAAATCAAACATGGTTACTTCAGTGGCTTGCTGATACATCGTGTTTCGTAAGTATGAATCTGCTTCATTATCTTGAAATGGAAAAACAGGACACAAAACTTGGCGTAAGCAAAAAATAGCAACTAAAAAAACAAAATTTATAGAACTCCAGATTCAAAATTTCACCAGAATGGAACGTTTAATTCTTGGCATCCTGTCACAAAATTGAACCCTGTACTTATACCCCATAATACTTGTTCTGTCTTTTTACCCTGTTTATATGTATACATGGGAGTATTTGGCAATATAACTTGTAAATCGGGACAATGTACCTTAACACAGTCAAAAGAACCTCATGTGCAAACACTTGCTCATACAATTATCTGGGACATACTTCAAAACAAAAGAGTTTTTCTCAGCTAGTCACGCAATTCTTTCACGGAAATAGCGTGAAAAGAACTTCTCCACAGTAGCAGCGAATTCTTTCACACGAGCCCTCACCATTTATTCCGATGAGTACAGCGGTATGTCCCTTTTCTTCATGCTCCTGCATAGCATCTTCCATCTCGTCAGTGACTTCTAAGCCGTTCTGCTGCATCCATTCTCGATTGCCAATTATCACATTACAAACAATTGGTTCTTTGGGGGTCTCGCTTTGGTCCTTTGACTGACCTTCAGCTGCAAAGTAAAGACATTTGCATTCTAAGACGAGGATGACTTCGCAGACGAGATTTTTCAGAATAAAATAGTACGCGCACGCGTGAACCAGCGTCATTTCAGCAGGAAAACGCGATGACCGTACGCGTCGTCATTTTACAAACAACTAATCGAAATACTAGTAAATCATTTTGTGATACGGAAAGGAATTAACTGCCTTCAACAAAAATAACCGGACTAACTTTGCTGCTGAAAGAAGTAAGTATCTGTTTTTTTGGAATCGCAAAAAATCTCAAAGTTAAATCTAGTCCTCTTTGCCACCCTCGTCCTAGAATCTACAGGTCTCTAATTTAAAAAGTCTGTCACCAAGCTGATATAGAATAGTTCTCAATTTACGAGATGTTTTTGTTTAGAGGATGAAGGGGAGGTGGGAAAAAAGGAACTCACCTTTTTTGTAAAGTAAGTTAACAGAGAAACGCACGTTAGATCAAAACACCAATAAGAAAATTTTAGCATAACTGAATCGGATTGTAACTTTAGTCGGCAAGACTACAAACAGTTCTTACATTCCCTAATAGAAAGTTGTGCATACGAAAAACTGAAAACACCGATCACGTCCGCAGAACCCGCCTTTTGGGTAGCGACAAGAACGCGGACTGTGCGCGTGCTTCAAATATCAGAACTGACCAGAGTGCTGACTAAAAGAAAAGCCCCCCCCCCCCACACCCCTCAGCTGGGGACGAGAATGTGAAATGCGAACGTCGCCCAGAGTTATCACGCGGCCATTTACCATCACACTTTTTTGCAAGGCGATCGAAAGGAAATATAACTGTTCAATACGAACAATACGCAGAATAATAAGCAACTTCAAAATAATACAACTGTTGTTTCTCACCATTGTTCCCTCCACTGATCACAGATGTTGGATCAATATCCGAACTCTCATCCATAACAACCCCGTCAACCTTGACAGTCAGGTTTTTCTTGTTTTTGTCCTTGATATCCTTGTGTTTCAATATTGCTTCAATTCCGCTGACCTTGCACGACAAACCATGACCAGGCACAGCTTTGAAGTCAGTACACTGGGCCAGAGTGTCCGTCTGGAGTTCCTGATGAGTGAGGACACGAATGTTAAGCTTACATAACGCTTGGATCAAAACAATGAGCCTGCGGCGGAATTTCTTCCTTGTGGAAATAATTTGCTAAATGGCAACCTAACCAAGTTTATAAAAGGGTGTCAGCGAATTTAATGCTGGGGGGTAACCCTGCGATGGACTAGCATCCCATCCTGTGGGAAGTGGAAATACTCCTAGCGGCTTCATACTGTAGAAACCGCGTTAGACATACCTGCTTAGCGTAATTGGTAATGGCAAGACCGATAGGATGCTCGCTGTGATTTTCTGCAGTGCCTGTCACCGCCAGCAGCATTTCCAAGCTGCACTGGGCTGGTTTAACAAACAAAGCTGTCTTCACCACTTCAGGGGAGCCGTGCGTCAGGGTACCTGTCTTGTCGAATACCACAGCATTTACCTGTAAATGTACAAAACTTCTTTTTTCCATTTCCTCAGCTTTGAAACCGCCCCCTCCATCCTCACCTCACTAGCCACAAGATGTTAAAATAGTGTGGGTGGGTGGGCGGGGGGAGACGGGTGGGGTGGGTGGGGCTGAGGAGAGTGGACAGATGTTTTGGCTGTTTACTGCTACAGTTTTGTCCGTTTTCAAGACAGCATCGTCTCCTCGCAGAAAACCTCAAGTAATAGCACACTAAAGTAGAATGAGTTCAAAGAGGAAATGATAAACCAAAACGAAACAAGGATGGTTGAGATTGGGAAAGAATGAGACGGATTTGGAAAAACTTTAAATATCTAAGACGTGTTCACCTTGTGCGCGGTTTCCAGTGGCTCGCCTCCCTTGATTAATATTCCATTTTGAGCTCCAATGCCAGTGCCTACCATGACAGCTGTAGGGGTGGCCAGACCCAGAGCGCAGGGGCATGCAATGGCCAACACTGTAATACCGATCTGGAAGGCGAAAGCGACTACGAACTCTATTCTGTTATCTGTGTTAGGCTGCCAAGATAAAAGAAAAACAACAACGGTGAGAAGACATACGAAATATGACACTAAGTCATCTAAACTGTTTGGCGGCTGCTGCTGCGTGTGTTGGATTGAAGACTTCCCAGAACACCGTCAGCATTGAGTTAGTTGGACCAACAAAAGAGTTCTTCGCTACATTTTCCAATGAAGAAAATTTCGAATAGATACTAACAATCCTATAGTGGCAAACGAGGACACATTGTTGCGGACACAAATGTTTCCCTGTTTGCCTGCGCACGCAACATTGGTTGAGAATTTGAGAAAATGACGTCATTTTCTCAAAAATACCTCACGGGTTGAAATCATAATAACAATAAGTACAGAAAATTGCACGAGGATATCGTCCAAAGCTTTTATTCTTCTTCGTGTGATTTTCTGTACTAATTGTTATTATAATTTCAACCCGTTAGGTATTTTTGAGAAAATGACGTCATTTTCTCAAATTCTCAACCAAGCCTTGGAACAAGGAAAATTAATGGCGGCCGTAAACTCTCGCAAATAAAAATCCAAAAAAGATAACTTCTAATGTTTGTAATGGACTGAAATTTGGCAAGATACCTGAAAAAGTCGTGCTATTAACCAAAATGTAAAAAAATGGATAACGAAAATTTCATCGTAGTAGCACTTTAAAACGTAAGAAACCTAAAACTACAGTTTACTAAGAAAGAAAAACACCAAAGAGGTGATATTGAAGCAAAAAGGAACAAGGATGGTTAAGGATGGAGAAGATAGAGACGGATTACAAATAACAATTTTGAAAATTTAGGCTAAAGTTTTCAAAAGGCACGAATCGTAACGCAGCTCCTTTAAAGTGGCAAAATAGTAGGCTAATAAAGAGATTAAATGTCTGTAGTATTCCAACTATACAATACAACACTGTTGAAGGCGCAGTGGCCAAAAAAGTTTAGAGTGTTTATTTTAAAATCCAGGTGTTCATGGGGCAAATTGTTGGGAAAAGTTGGGAAAAACTGTTGGGAGAACCGGCCGAGATTAACAAGACCCTTGCTGGTTTCATGATATAGAATCTCCCAGCTGTGAAGACCAATTTGTTAGTTTGGCATTTGACACGACAATGAAAAAGGTAGCTGAATGCTAAACAATTAATATCGCGAATAATACTTACATTGAAGGTTTTTCTGAGTATTGTGATGTCAACAAACCCAATAATAAGCCAAATGACCCAAGTAACGATTGATATTAGAACAACAGTGGGTACAAAATATGCTGACAATTTGTCTGCAAACTTCTGGATTGGCGCCTGCAAGAGATTTTAAATAAAAAGATAAAAACTGGTTAGCGCAGTAGAATCCAGATTGCATGTACTGGGCTCTAGCACGAGAAGACACCGCAGAAAAACGCGTGGTGCATGTCTATGACGTCACGATTTCTTGAGGAGGTTGTCGCGGGGCGACAATAAATTTTCACGGCTGGTTCGGTTTTAACTCTTTTAATGTTCTCGACACATCTTCACATCAGCTGTTCACATCATCACACGCTTCGATCTCTGAACTCTACACGCACGTGGCCCATAGCAACTAGGGCAATGACGTCACTAACTTAGCAACGTAAAAGTAACGCAAAGTAAAGTAAGAATAACGCAATGTTAAGTTGGGGAGCAGTCGATACAGAGGTCATCGTCAGCGAGGGAAGCCACGATCCATCGGTGGCATAATTTGAGCACAAACATGCGAACTTACGATCCTTATAGCAAAAATTGGAATCAAAATTATGAACATTCAAGGTGGAAATTGAGAGGTAACAATCTACCTCTAGTACAAATCTTAACCTTAAATATTCCATCGCAGGGGTTTCCTTAAAAATTTCCAAAATGTTCAGATTTTTAGTCATTCTCTCGTTTTTCAGCGGCATTGCATTGCACCTGGTCATAGTGTCGTACTCTTCATTGTGCTGTATTTTTCATGACATATTTGCTCGCGGAACACTCACCTTTGAGGTCTGTGCTTCTTCCACTAACTTCACGATTTGTGACAATGTAGTGTCCTGGCCCACGTGAGTCGCCTCCACCAATAAGGATCCGTTTTGATTGATGGTTCCACCAATCACAGAGTCGCCTGGTTTCTTAACAACGGGCATGGATTCGCCAGTGATCAGAGACTCGTCTGCAGTGGATGTTCCCTGAAGAACTTGACAGTCAACTGGTATTTTAGCTCCTGGAACAACCTGGTTAAAAAATAATGAAAGAGCTGCCTTAGACTTAGATTTAAAAAGAAAAACGATTTGAGATTTTCCAAGGTTGTATGAAATGCTGGGAGGGAGCGTGGACAATTTGCAGTCTTTGTTTGTCTTCAAAAATTGAGTGGGCGCCAAGTTTCAACTGCTTCAACGTGTTCACTCTGCAGGAGTTAAAATAATCAGAGTTGGTTAGTTGCCTAGTCCCTGTGAAAACTGGAGTTAAGCAGTGCCGACTGCAAGGACTTTAGATTTTCTTTGAGTTCAATAGCACTTTGGCTAGTGCTTACCCTTTGGCTAAAAAATTTGTCCAAAACTGAGCATGCGTAGCAATATTAATTAGTGCCTCAATTGCCAAATCAATGATTGTGCTTGCGAATTTTACTCGCAAATTCCCTCTGCTCTGCACATTTTTTTCAAGAAGAAAGCGATTGAGAAAGATTGAGAGCTCAAATGCTAGGTATAGACGAAAAGTGAACCAATTATTGACAGCATATTTACCTTCAGCACATCTCCACGCTGCACCAGGTCAACGTTGATGACTTTCTCACTGACTACATTCATTGTCCCTGGCTGAAGCTCAACCAGCAGAGCTTCTGATGGCTGTAATGACAACAGCTTAGCCAATGCCTCAGAGGTCTTTCCTTTTGCCACATGCTCCATCCAGCGACCAAGTGATATGAACACCAACAGCATGGGAGGAGTGTCAAAGAATGTCATTGGGCTGTGACTGCTTTGCTCTCCCATGGCGACAGCGACAACAATGATCTGGCAGGGAATGGAAATGGGATGAAATTAAATTAAATGGGACATTTTTACTGATAAACCAATGCATGATAAGGTAAAGTATGCATACAAGCCTAGGGGCCCATCATGCTGGAGTTTATCCTGGTTTCCTTAGCGTGATGCAACTTAGGAGTATTTCTACTCCCTCCATGGGTGGGATGCCAGTCCACCGCAGGCTTACCCCCCAGTATTAAATTTGCCGGCACCCATTTATACACCTGGTGGAGAGAGGCACCATGAGAGTAAAGTGTCTTGCCCAAGAACATAATGCATTCCCTCCATTCCTGCAAGGGCTCGAACCCAGACCACTCAATCCAGAGTTACATGCATATATAGTGCTTCTGTATCAATTCACCTAGAGGATACAATTAATGTTTTCAGCTAACGTAATACCACAAAATTCTCATAATTCTCAGAATTGAACAGCTCCTTGTAGGTAAGCAAGTACTCACTGAGTAAACATAAGCTATTGAGGTGGCCAACATGATCAGTACATCCATGTTTGTTGTCCTGTGTTTCAGCGCCTTGTATGCTGTCACATAAAAATACTGTCCACCAAAAACCTATGACAGTATACACCGGCATGAGAAAGACATTATTTTATTAAGTGAAGAAGCACATACTAAACTATTTTGGTCCCTATGTATCCGACTAAGTAAGTAAGTAACAACTTGAAGTTTGAATTACGGTATACTTTGGAAAAAATGAGAATTTGAGCGATAAACTTGTTTACTTTCCAACATCGGTCTCATGGGCTTCAGTACATGAACTAAAAATAATGTTAATTGAATGTTTAAATGAACATGTATACTTAAGTTTGAAAGAACCACAGTTTGGCAATAATAATTAATCAAAACACTGATGTTGTTAAACAGGTACAGTGCATGGGCTGTGGGAATAACTTGGACAACAAACAACTCTAAAACCTCAAACTTGTGGTCCAAAATCATCAAATGCTGTACACTGATGCTACAAGTACAGTTAGCATAAACACATTCTCGTCCCCAAAGCTGCTTGTCCTTCTTAGCTGGCCGGTCCCGTGCATGAGGAACAAGTGGCTCTGCGGACACATGATGTGATTGCCTATAAACTAACAAGTCTGTTACAATCAACCATTAGAAACTATCTCACGACAAAATGATTTTAAAACTACTAATGTGATTGGACTGTTTTTCTAGCCAACCAAATCATGTGCCGTCAGAGCCAGATGTTCCTCATGTACTGAGGCCCAGCTGGCTTTGAGGAGCAAACGACTCTGGGAACAAGAATGGCACAAACAATAAATTCAGAAGAGGAAGTTTCCTAACAGCTGTTGACTTGGTTAAAATTAATGCAGGTTCATATACTAACCTGTACTGGGGTACACAGTATAAACATCAACAGGTTTTCCAAGGACAACCCAGGTAATACCAGTTGGTTTGGTCTCTTTTCAAGTTCATCCAGGATGACGTACGTGATGAATATGACAAATGTTGGCACTCCAAATATCAAGGAAAACAAAAACGATCGTCTCCATCTGCAAGTGGATGAGAAAAGCAGCAACATGTCATTTACAGTTTGCAAATCTCAAATAATTTAAGACCATTCGCTTATATCTTGGCAGGGATTTTAGTGGAAGGATTGGATTTTTGTATCAAAGAATTTTTTTCAGTAAAAGTTACTCTTTTTCGTGGGGCAGGGTGTTATTACAATATCATATTGGAATTTTACTGTATTTTGAGTCTGGGTCTTGGAAGCTGCACAAATCGCTACTAGGCGCAAAATTTATTTTTAACATAAAGATGTCTAGGAGCCCCCTTGTTTGTATATGTTGTGGTTCAATTAATTATTTTATTATATATTGTAGTCACATCTGTCTTTGTATTGGCTAAGCGCCTAAATATTATTCTGGGAAACAATGCAACCTACAGATTATTCACCAATTAATCTGCTAGCAGATTAGTGAATAATCTGTAGGTTGCACGCACAATGCATGATTTCCAAGAGCAACGTCTTATATTCACGGACAGCAAAGTAAGAACATGGATTGTTGATTCACTTCATCGACCCAGCAATAAATTGAGAAATTGCTTGAAGATAAAGATTTGGAAAAAAAAAATACTAAAAGATCAACAAATGTGGCAAAGGAACCGTTCTACGAATACCTTAAAGAGAAAAACATTCATGAGCGACATGATAAAAAAGAATTAGAGCAAGTGTTGAAATCTTTTTATGCAGAAGCGCGAAAAAAGGATGCATTGTTTTACTCGATGGGAAGCCTGAAAACAATGTATAATAAAGCAATTATTAGATTCGGTTATTGTGATATCCGGAATAATCATGGTCTCGGTTAGTGTTATCAGCCGAAGCCGAAGGCTGAGGCTGATAACACTAACCGAGACCATGATTATTCTGGATATCATAAAAACCTCATCCAATAATTGTTTATAATTATCCGTGGTTCAAATTTTATTTTCCTTTGTTTTAAATGTATTATCATATATTACCAAGGAAAATAAAATTTGAACCAAGGATAAAATTGAACCATAACATATAAAGTTGAAACTTCTTTCATTTTCGGTCCAGCTCTCACTTGCTTATTTCCTTGGTGTGGTCTATTCTGTCCTTTTTCTTGTCATTAGTGTCCAGGGATGCTCCAAAACCCATTGACTCTATCGCCTCTATCATGTCTCGAGGACCAGTTGTTTCTGTATCAAACACAAATCGACCACTGCTGGTTGCCAAGGCAACTGATGCTTGCAGTATTCCTGGTCTATTGCTGAGGTTAGATTCTATCAAATGCACGCAGGATGAACATGTCATACCCGTTATCTGCAAACAAAATGCAAACACGAGCCAAACTTTGAGTTTTCTATAAGACAAAGCTGGGTGAACTACAATATCACTCAATCAGAAAGTTTAATAAACAAAGGTATTAAGCAGTGTTATTGGAGTCTACAGCTTTATGGATTTTTAAAAAGGGAAGTATCATGGGATTCAGAATGATGGCCCACTTTTGCTAATCACTACGCTAATTTTAAAAGTACTATTATTTTGTTTCCATGTATCTCTAATCAGTAAAATAAACTGAGATAAAATGAACTGCAACTTGAAAAATCACAGCCTTAGTCTAAGTTCTTGCATTTTTCCTTCCAAAATGTGCTAGAACAAGTCATCAATTCTTCCTTTTTCAGGAATTTAGTTGTTCCTTTTCTCTTGGAGTTGTAGTTATATTTTGTACCTATAATAGTTTTGACCAATTTTGACCAAGTTAGGCCAGAACCCCCATGATACATCCCCTCTCCAAGCTAGGGTAATATTTTTCCCCTTTAACACGCAATACACACATTATCATGCTCTATCACTGATATTAGAACAATTATAGGAATCAACCAGATTCACAACTTGCTTAAATAGAGCATACTTGGTCTTTTTCTACGTAAGGCAAAATAAAAAGGTTGTTCCAGATCCAGATCCATCTTAAAACATACCTGGAAAATCTCCTACACTTTTCTACAAAACTTATCTTTGTTGCTTGTCGCTGATAATTACTTCATTTATTCCTATTTCGAGATAACCGAAATAGGAATAGGAATAGGAATAGATAACCATAAAATCTTGGAATCTTGTCATTGAACTATGTAGTTTTCCATGGTAACATGATATGTACAAATAAAACTCAAATGGAATTTGAGTGGATGATACCAAATTATGTGACCACAAAAGTAAACAGAAATCAAGCAGCAGAAATTCATGCACTTGCAGTACTGTTTGTTAGAAAGTACATAGTGGTGATGAGGTTTTAGCCTGTGAATAAATTTCTAGTGTGCAGCCATTCAGATGAAAGCTATTGAAAGGTGTGGATTTCTTTTAGAAATAATTCTAAGACATTTCTAAAGGTTAAGAAAAAAAAAGTGAATGAAAAACTGTTATCATGTGTCATCCTCAAAACAAAAAAAAAATATCTGGAAACTGCAATTATTTAAAATAGGGAGCATGATCGTAACCCCCCTATAGAGGCTCTTGCCTGTTAAAGGGAAATAATTACCATAATGTCTGGATCCTAGCCTGATTGAGTAACTTACTTTCATGTGTCTGTTTATCCTGCTACGAAAGGTTGTTCCAGAAGTGTGCACAAAAAATTATAGTAACAAAAACTCACAATTAAGTCAACTGTTCCCTGTCCTTGGCCGGTCTGATCCATTAAGTCACAGCCGTATCCCAGCCCCTTCACATGACAGATTATTTCATCAGCTGTGGTCCTTTTCTTGTCAAATTTCACTTCAGCTTTCTGTGCCAACAGGCCAACAAGGACAGAATGTATTCCTAAAGGTCAAATCACAACAGAAAAATATTTGGATCGATAGATGCATGATCAAGCTGTCCAGTTACTGGATGAATTCAGATTTGTTCACATGAACAGCAATGCATCCTGACCTGATTTTGACAAAATTATCCTAGCTACAAAATTGCACACTCACAGAATATCACTTTATGAGGTTGTGGCAGGGCTTGAATTAAATCACCATTTTGCGACCAGTTACAGAAAGTTAGTCACCAAATGATAAACTTATTAATTATCACTGATATCATAATATTCTTTAAAAAGAAAATTGCAATTTACAACAAAACAGATAGAAACTATCAATGGTTATGCAGTACTTTTAAGACTGGAAAAATCTTGGCAAACTTTTGTATATTGTACAATTAGCAAAAGATTTCCACTAATATGCAATAATGCAGGCAAATTTGCTCAAACAAATGTAACCCAGAAAAAAATCCTTCTAAAGTAATAAATGGTTTACCCTTTTTCTTCATAAGGCCTTTTTCGATGCTCCCCACACATGATGCACACGTCATGCCTGTTATATGAAGATAGATCTTGTCCAGGTCTTCTTCACCTAATGACTCCATGCTCCTTAGGGTCTCGCAGTTTTTACTGAAGGTCACCTGCCAATCACCTGCCAAGTTATGCTCAACGACCACGGCACCCTCCTCTTTCTTTGATTCACCACCATCTAATGACAATAATAAGAAGACTTGATTACCAACTGAAGATGGCTTTTAAAAACATCTTATGGTAATTCAGTAACACCAAATGTCATTTGTTATGAAAAGGAAATGAGAGCTTTCTGTGATATGAATCTTTATGACACCTACAGATCACTAACATGGAGTCGTCTTAGCAGATCAGCCTCTCACAAACACAAGCTTGCCGTAACCACTTGAAAATGCCTTGCCCATCATTAGTGATGGGTAGATTTCGATCCATTTTCTTCATGGTCACTGTTGTCGCCAAATTATGAGTGATATCAGAGAAAAACCAAACTTTGGAGTTGGCCAAAAGGAAATGCAGTTTTCTAGATCTACTGGGTAACAAATGAATGAAGCAGAAAACATATTTCTTGCATATGGCTAGGAGGGGTTTTAGATCGCATACCTCAGTCCAAGGGCTAGTTAATTACCATCAGCAAAGGCCTGCCTTGCCCTGCCCAACCTTTTTACACAATTTGCATGGGCTCCAAGTTGTGTGAGAGAAGAGGGTCCCCTATACTTTTTTTGTGACGCATGAATGGGCACTTTTGCTTTGCGTGAATCGTGAATGAGGATTTATTTTTTCCGTGATTCGTGAATCTATATTTTCCCGTCCTCGGGAAACTGGTTTTCTATTTTTTCGTGAACCGTGAAACATGCATTTACTTACGCGTGATTTGTGAACCAACAACTTTTGCAGGAATAATTTTTCACTTTTCTGGAGATTTTAGCGCCATTAAAGCTCGTAAACTACAGCGGACTAGATTTAAAAAGCGCACGGCCTGTCCATATGTCTTTTGGTTGCTTTTTTACGACGACAAGAACGGAGTCTGAAATTACTAAAAGATGGCACATTCAGTAATGGGAGGTAAAATGTTTAAATACAGTTTTGTAATGATTTGCTAAATGTATGTTTTGCGAAACGTGAAAAGAATTTGTATTTCTATGTGACACACTTTTTTTTAGTCTTTGCATTTTTACGTGAAACGTGATTGCTTGCCTTTTTCCGTGAACTGTTTCTCAAATTTTTAGTGAAGCGTGGAAAGGCCAATTATTTTTGCATGAAACTGTTTTCAGAAGAGGTACAGGGGACCCTCAGAGAAAGGAAGACCTCAGCTACACGAGAACAGTGCAGATGTACCATAAAATTCCTATCATTAGCATTGATTAAAATATGTCCCCTTAATGGCTGTTATTAAGGAGGATTTGTCATTATTTTGAACGATCAATAACATGTACATTGTGCAGCACAAGACGTGATCCTTGCCAGAATGTTAATAAACTTACCTTTGAAAGTGTAACTCTTCAAAACTGAATTGTTACCCAGTCGACCTCAATTAAGGCAAATTTTGTCTCAATTAAAATCACAACGTTACAATTATATAATTTGCGATCTTCCCAGCAGCAAACATTATCACATTCTTTAATCTATCGTGTAAACAGATCATCCACTCATATCATGTCACAAGATTAAATTCTGTTGCTTTTTTTGTGAGTACAATACATTGGAGCAACACTGTTTTTCTACCTTTTACTTTCATGAATATTAATGTTCAGTCAACTATTGCTTGTATTTCACACGGGTAATTAATCACCTACTATCATGGTCAATGGACACAACTTCCCTTTATGCCACTTGACTCAAACAGGTTGATTAGTAAGAAGACTACCACAAATTGATCACTCACAAACTGTCTGTGCCAAATGACTTATATACAATACAAAACAGCTCATAAATGAAGATTTATATGTTTCATACTTCATAATGTGATTAAGAAATTAACAAATTTGTTGCTGCTTTTTGTTACTCACAAGAAATAAGAAAAAAAGAACAAAGCAAATTTCAGGGTTGTCTAACAGCCAGCGGCCGACAGAATTAACTGGCTACTTGGGTTGTTTGTGGCAGCTACTTTATTTGTGATTTTTTATTCCAATACTGGCACAGATCTACATATGAAAATGAAAATCGCCATCTGGCTACTTCCAATTTTTTGCCAGCTACTTCAAAAGTTGCAGACAACCCTGGGTTTGTTAACAAGCTCTGTTAAGAGTACTAGACATGTGCCTCATTTTGATTGGGTTTTTGTTAGTTTACGTTTGCGTGACTGTTGACCTTAATTACTAACTTAGTTACAACGTTAACTTCGTTTTCATTGGTTTTGTAATCGGATCTTTTAGCGTCACCACGCGCATATAAAAGCTAAGTTAGCGTCCCTTTAAAGTAGTGCATTCTTTGATTTCGCGTGGCCTGAGGACCTTGTGCTTTCGTCAACTTTGTTTTGTTTAACCTTTGGCTCAAGCGGGACCGATATGTAAGTACCTCTTGTTATTCTGCTTAGGTTAAGTTTTCTTGTCATGGGCGAATGTATACATCAGTCACATAGATCGCTTGCACTTTTATTGTGCTGTTCTAATTGATTTACGATCATCAAAAGGAATCAATGGACCTTATGCTTCAAGAGTGAACGCCCACTATTTAGGTTAGAGAGCAGTAGGCTCTAAATCAGTTTATCTTTCTGTTGTATGTTTCCTTTGATCGAATCTTGTATAACCAGTTTTTAGTATTTTTATACTGGTTGGTTTTTACGTTATTGTTATCCAATTGTATTGTGTTATCGACTCGAAATCGCTTAGTTGTATTCACGCACTTTTTACTATGTATTCGAAACAATTGTCGCTAGATTGATAGAAATTTCGTTGTATTGTTATTTCAGTTTACGATCGTTACAATTAGAAGAATAAATCACCGATAACCGTCGATTTTGGCTTTCCGTGATTTGTTCACCTCGCCCTGACGACCTGTAAAATAGTCCCTCGTAGTTTGTCGCGACACGCCCCCAACTTCGTTTCCTTCGCCTCTTTGGATTGGCAGTCGCTGCAAACGCAACAAGCTCAGCTGAGTTTTCTGGCCTGTGTACATTCAAAACTATTTCAAGGAGTTCTAGTGAAATTTCCAGTCAGTGATAAGTTCTTTTCAGACAGTGAAATTGCCCAGTAGCCTGCCTAACTAAATTGCAATACATGCAATACATGTATGCAGATGGACTACCTTGAGAGAGTGATGCATCAAATCCCATATCTTCAATCCCTGCACGTAAATCTTCTGGAGTTGTCACTGCCTCATCATATTCTATGGCAGCTTGCTTGTCTGTGAGGGAAACTTTGATGCTTTGTACACCAGGTTTGTTTGAAATTGTTCCTTCTATTGTTTTTACGCAAGACATACATGTCATTCCTTCTACACTGATCATTGCTTTACGTACATCCTTGTTTAAATTGCAGATGTCGTCCCCTATTAAATGTGCATCAAAACCCATGTCCTCAATGGCTTCTCTCAGCTTCTCGGCTGTCACTTTTCCTGGCGAGTAACGCACATGAGCTGTCTTGGCTGCAAGTGACACAGAAATTGACTGGACACCGCCCAGTTTCGAAATGTTTTTTTCAATGGTCTGAACACATGAATTGCATGTCATTCCTTCCACATTAATCATGACCATCTGGACATCATTTGATGGGGGAGGGGAGGATGAGGGCGAGAGCAAAGAGGCCTCAAAGCCCATTTCATCAATAGCTTCTCTCAGCGTAGCAGGATTAGTTAATGATGGGTTGTATGTTATCACTGCTTCTTCATTCTTAAGTGAAACTTTCACAGCTTGTATACCAAGCTGCTTGGAAACACCCTGTTCAATGGTCCTGACACAAGAAAGACAAGTCATTCCTTTCACAGATATCTTTACCTCATTGTTATTCTGTTGAAAATTCTCAAGGCTTTCTGCCTCTTTATTATCTGTTATCCTGTCCTCTGATACAGCTATTTCATTCTGCGTCAAAACATCAACAATTCTCTTCAATGTTGCCTCAAACCCCATTTCACCAATGGCCCTTTCTAACACCTTTCCAGTAGTATGCCTCGGTGAGTAAGTTATCTTTCCTTCTTTTTCCTCAAGTGACACTTCAATTTTCTTCACACCGCTTAGAGTAGAAATGTTTCCTTCAATGTTCTTTACACATGAATTGCAGTGCATCCCTTCAATGCCAATGTATGCAACTCTCAGCTCTTTCTCGTTGACCTTGGAGATGTCTTCACCTTCATCAGGGAATGAGATGTCACCCCCTTTACCTTTTATAGCAATCTGTTGAAAACAAATTAATACAAAATTTATGCTTAACTTCATACGGGTCACCGCAGTGATACAATTTACTATCCACCTTCCAAGAAGCACCCTTTCTAATAAGCACCTTTCCCACCTTCGTAAAATTCATTAATAATTCAAAAAGATAGATCCAATGAAAAGGTACCATTCAGGTGACTCATATGAATGCTCTGTAAACCCCAATACAAATCAGTAGTAGAATTAACTTTTGATACAGATCTCTACTGATTAAAATGGAATACATGATGGAATCAAAATGGCTTGCCACTGTAAACGCCCAGACAAATCTTCTCAGGGAAAAGGTTGCATATCATTGCATATGAAGGTTGCATAAAGGAAGGCGAAAGAGAGGCGTGCTGGCCTAATTGTTAGCACACTGAACTCTGGAACAAACAGTCCAGGTTCGAGCCCTGGCAGTAGTAAATTCGCCGGTACCCCTTTATAAACCTGGGTGAAGAGAGGCACAGTGAGAGTAAAGTGTCTTGCCCAACAACATAACTCAGTGCCCCGGCCAGGCCAGGGGCTTGAACCCGAGTCATCTGATCCAGAGTCCAGCGTGCTAACCATTAGGTCACTGTGCCTCCCACTTGAAACTGGGAAAGGCTCCAGCAATATGTCCATTTGGCACATGGCTTTACCCTTGAAATAGTAACGGTACATGTAAACATAATTCAAATGAGTTTCAATGAAATTTCAAAAGAGTAAGCATCCACCCAAAAAGTCAGCCACATTTTATTGTACTCAGAAGTATTTATTTACTTTTATTCATTTTATTTGCTTACACCACAGCTAACATTTATTAGAAAGAAAACGACACAGATAGAAAGAACAAAGGTAACAATGGCGAGGAGACGTAAAGAAACTATGTAGTTTTCATTAATTAGGCATCCTCAATTATAAGAAAATTTGTTTTATCAACTGGGTTGATAAAACCCAGATTCAAGATCTGACGTTTCGAGCGTTAGCCCTTCGTCAGAGCGAATCGAGGAATTGTGGGTTGTGTGTGGCTTATAATATTATACAGAAAGATGGAGCTACGCTATTGGTTGGTGCCTGGTAACGTGAAAAACAACAGAATAAATTAGTTGAATGAAATGCGTTCGTTGATACCGTGAGGATTAAGAGTGCTGATTTGAAAAATAAATTTTTGTTCTACAGTTTTGCACCTTTCCGTGCTTCCTTGATGAAGGGAAAGGCAGCAGACTGCCATATGTTGCTTAGAATGATTGGGGAGATTAAAGTGTCTCGCGACCAGTTTAGATGCATTTTTGTCGTCTTTCTCTACGTCCCGAAGGTGTTCTCGGAATCGGTCGCCTAGTCCTCTCCCTGTTTCGCCGATGTATAACTTTTTGCAAAGAGTGCAAGTTATACAGTAGATGACATTGGCTGAGGTATAGGTGAAATGATCAGTGCTCTTTATGGATCACTTGGGTCCCGATATTTTATCAGCATTGCGAATGAAAGTACATGTTTTGCATCGTGCGTGAGCGCATTTAAAAGCTCCGGGTTGATCACTTGTTTGGAATGCAGTTCTGACTAAAAAGTTAACAATGTTTTTGTTGTGTTTGAATGAAATTAATGGGGTTGCGAAAAGGATTCTACCAGTATCGGGCATTTTGAAGTATGGTAATTTAAAGTTTTTTTAGAATGATGGATGTTACTGCGTGGTTGTGAGGGTGAAATGTGAGGGTGAATGGAATTCCATTGTTGTTTTCTCTCTGTGACGTTTGTACTGCTGACTGTCGATCAATTTGTTGGGCAAGATGATGGCCCGCTTGAACAACAGAAGCAGGATAGTTGACAAGATGAAATATGATGACAGAAACCATTACAATGGAAAGTTAATAATTAAACACATTTATAAAAGAATACTGTCTGATAATTATTACAAATAAATGCCTTTTAAGGAGACAGGGGGGGATGAGTTGTGCAATCTTGGTGTTCAGCTACATTTTATTGTACTCAGAGGTATTTAATATTTTATTTATTTCATTTTATGTTTTATTTGCCGCCACAGCTAACATTACTAGAAAGAAAACAAAAAAGATAGAAAGAATAAGGTAACAATGGCGAGGAGGCCTAAAGGAAACTATGTAGCTCATGTTAATTAGGCCTCCTCAATTATTTATAGTTTATAAGACGAAACATGATGCTGGATACAAATATAACAATTACAACATCAAATGGAAAGTTACACTATGAAAAGGAAAGCTGCAAAAAAGTTAATACTTAAACACATTTATATAAGAATACTAAAAATTCTTAAAAAATTAATAAACACCTAAGTGCTTTTTAAAGGAGACAGGTGAGGACGAGTTCATGATCTCAGAATTTATGGAGTTGTGAAATTTAGGTCCTTGATAAAAAATGGAAAATAGCTCTCCAAGTATGTTAGTCCAACAGAAAGGCAAATGAAAAGAATGAGAAAGACGAATACGAATGAAATTTGCACTCAAATTTTAAAGGAAGAGTACAGTTTTGGTAGGAGTACATGAATTGAATAAACCTGGTTGTAACAGCACTGAAGATTTTAAAAGATTGGATCAGTATGTGCATAGAAATGGGTTTTAGCTATATAACTTTCACCACTCGTTTCTGTAAAATTACAAGACGGACAAGGTTAGATTTGTAAGTACAGAACCAAACTAAGCTGCAATAAAAGAGTATGGATAGACTAGTGAAAAATATAATATTTCAGTAAAGAGATAAAGGTCAGAATCCAACGCTGAATGAATGGAATGAATTTGAATGGACTCTGGTACTCGCAACGCTGGCTGTATCATAATTGAAAGTTACCAGCTATAAACTATTACTGTATTTCTTAATAGTTCTGTTTTTGCATTTGTCCCTTGAACTTTAAACATGAGGTGATTACACAAGGATCTTTTCTTAGAATGACAGTATAAATCACGAAGAATAGCCCTAATTTTTGGATATCAATGATGCATTACTGACACTGATTTCAAAAAAAAAATTTTCCTAAAAATAAAATTTATCAATTCATTTACTATGCTAAGGACATGAGCTACATGTAACCAGCCATGCAATATGATTGTCATGTGGATCCACTGTTCCTAAATCAAACAGGGGAGGAAATCTTTTATAGAAAAAATTCTCAAAACTCAACTCGTATACATGTACATGTAAGGGCTAGAATTAAATATGGAGCACACTGTCATCCTGGTGCTTTGAATAATAGAATTATAATTATAATAATTTAATAGCACTTTTTGAAAATACATTTTCTAATTTATACTGCGTGTATCAATTCAAAATAATAAGTCTTAAAAACAGTTAGATTTTATTTCTTTCTTTTAATACAGAAACTGAACTGCACTTGAGCTTACTATCTGTAAGAAACATTTAAAACTAAAACAAGGAATATTCTGAATCGAGAACAAGTAATAATTACTATTCAATAACTCAAATCTAGTTGATCCGAATAATAATTTAAAAATGTACATCCTTCAACAGCAAAGTGATTTAAAATAAGATAATCTCACCAGGAAACCTCTGAAGACTCGGGACAAGAAGACTCAGGACATAAATCTCTTCTTTCTATTCCCCCATTGAAACAAAAGTCTTACAAAAGGACAGTACAGTATTTGACTATGACTTATATTTTCATGCCTGTCAGCTTGGTAGACGTATAAATATTGGCTTTTGGCCTTTGACAAATACATGTACACTCTTGAATGAATGACAATTAGCCATAAAATATGCATATTTAACAGCTGCTGTGAGACGACACCAGCTGTATTGATTTAAATACAGAAGAAGGCCAATCGGATTGTATATTTTTTAAACATCATTCTTTTCAAAGACATTTGTACAAATGTATCACCACGATCTTCTCACCGTAGAAAAACATCATCTGGCAAAGTATTTTGAGGGTGTTCATTCAAAGAGAGGAACATAATCCACCGACTGTAAGCTTAAAAAAGATAAATTGCCTCCTAATTAATCAGAATCACTTTCAACATTTTCCTTGAAATCAGTTAAGGTGGCTCATAATGGTTTACAAATTTGTGTCTTCTGAATTCTATTGCAGCAATATCAATACCGCTGAAAAGTAACTTTTGGGATAAATGTACGTAATTTTACTAATAAAAATATTGACGCCCATGTGACATCAAAATCGTTGCCATGGCAATGTTAAAAGAGGTCAAAGATACCATAATTTGACCTATGCAGGCTAATAACTTTTATTAAAACTACTTGGTGAAAGTTTTGGTTTTTACATTCAAAAACTGACCAGAAAATATTGGAAATGTCCAGAAAACGCGTGTTAATGGTGTCAATGGGGTAAAGAGGACAATTTGTACACCATTGAAATTATTTAATTAAAAAATTAAAAAAAGATCACCGAGGACACTTATGAATTTGAATGGTTGTTTTTGTCATTATATGCCTTGTTTTATAAAGCATTCAGATAAAAGGGAATAAGTGGCAGGGTATTATTCACATTCCTCCAAATATTCAGACAAGAGTACAAATCGAACTGATATGATGTCGTAAATTTGCACTCGTATTGAATTTAAAGAATATGCTGGTGCTTTTTTACTCCAAATTATGGAGTTACTTTTCTTTTACTCGACTAATTTATTAAATGATTAGTTAATGGCTGTTGTATTTTGACATTTTATGTACTACACAGCATTGAACGCTTGATATGGACAAAGTAGCCTGCAACATTCAGTCACCACTCGCTTTTAAAATAAACAGCCATGCATTTCAGTACAATATGACGTGGGACTCATGTGACAATACATAAAACTATATATTAAAAGCCTATTTAGATCGCTGTTAATTCTAAACATTCAACATCACCTGTGGATCCATTTTGTAGAATGACTGATATCAAGTACGTTGTATGCGAAGACCAGACTGGTTGACTAAGTTGAGCAACCAACTATAAATTGTGGACAATAAAACTACTGGTTTGCAGCGATCAGGGCTGTAGTTCTCAAATTAACGTGAAAATCGCAATATTCCGCCAAAGCGGCACGGAACTGACGTCCGATTTCTCACATCGTTAACACAAACGAATGAGTTTAGACGAGATGAATTAGTTTCCTCGTAGGCTGAATCCGCCATGTTTACACATTCGTGTCGCAGTCTAATCACGTGACAATACTAACACAAGCCCAGAGGGGGGATAGGAGCTAACACGCACGATCTTGTGACAAGAAGGGGCCTCAATACTTTATTTTTGCTAAAGGTTCCAGGTTAGTAATTTCGAAAATTAGCAAAAAAATAACGTTTTACTATTTAATCAGGTCTGTGTGCTTAATGGACTTGCATAAAAGTCTCGAAGTACCCTCTCCTCCCCCGTGTAGCAAACAAAGACGACATATTTTCTTCAAATGTGATTAAAATACTCAGACTGCCCATACAAATATAATATATTTCGAACACGCAATCAGTTGCGCAAGATATCGCTAAACTTGACATATAAAATTCTGTTTTTGCTGTGTGAATGACGTAGAAATCCCGGGGAAGGAGAGCAAATTTATATAATATAGTGGCTCAAGTTTGGTAGCTGCCAATACTGAGTTCAGAGATATTTTTATGATTTGACAGTATTTGAACAACTGCAGTCCTATAATTCTGCACGAGAAAATATTATGATTTAGCTTTATCGATTTTTTTTAAGTTCTCATATTCTATTTTTTTGGAGGAATTTATATTAATTGGCTTGGGCGCGGTCCGGTGACTCGAAAACTTACTCTAGTTTAAAAATTTATGGTTGTTTGTTTGTTTCCTAAAGCTTTTTCTCTTTCAGTTCCAGTATAACAAAGAAAATAAGCCAAGCAAGGAGATTAGGCCTGAAAGACGAATATAAAGCGAAGCCAATAGTTATATAAACCGCATCACCAATAACTTCAAGTCTTCAATCGGCGCCGCGTACACCCCAACTTCACCGCACTGAGCTGACTGCTGGGACAGACAGCTACGATCTCAGTTTTAAGCAATATGTTTTTTCTACCGACTGAAATAACTTTAAAAGCAAGAATTTAAGTCAAGCGTCAGTCCTGTTTAATAAAACTAGTGAGTTTTTCTTGGACTGCTACTTTCTAAATTTCTAGTAATATTGCGTGACCTATAAAGACATAGTTGTAAATATTTTCATTCGGTTACGGTTGGCACGAAAAAAGCCGTCGCTGAAAGTATTTTAAAGATTGACTCCGGTAATTAATGCTGCCCTTATTTCGAAGAGAACGAGATCTAGAAGTTCGAAATATTGATCGGTTGGCGAAAGGTTGCCATCCATTTCAGAGGAAAATCGAATTAGGGAAAAAAATGGTCTTCCGCAAACCGTGAAAATAAGTCACGCATGACGAATAGAACCGGCGCGATAGTAAAAATATAGAGATCTGTAGCTTTTCTGACAATCTTAAGGCGCTATATCTTTTAAAAAAAAATCGATTACCATCGGTAATCCAAAAATGAGGCATCGCGAATCTCTTAGATTTTGCACAAAAATTATTTTATTTTTCATGCTTTATACGGAAGAGTGCGTGCTATAAAACTACTCCTGGATTGCTGTTTCTTACCTTGTTATCCAAATATCTTTCAGAAGACATTTCGTCGGTTTTGATCAACGGAGTTTGTTCGTTTGGCGCTGTGAAATTCTTCTTTCTCCCTGAAAATCTACGAAAGCGATGAGAAATATGCTAGCGTGCGGTTCCTAAAAGGAAGTACTGTAAACAAGCTCTGCGTTGTGCTCTTTGAATATGAAACTCAAACCGGTTAACCAAGGCTCATAAACCGACGGTACACAGATGCGGGTATCGTTCTGAGTTCGTGCCTACGTGGCACCTTGTAATAACCCTTTCTCACGCCCCGTACTATTTTAGGCCCTTCGCTCAATGCTGAGTCACTGTGACGGGGGCATCACGCGGATGGCCCTCGGGACGAGGAGGTCGCTCGTGCCCATAGCCCTTTTCGTTTCTCTTAGCCGACAGGGCCTTGGCACGAAAACGAAGGGCTCTGGGGACATACGATTTTCAAAAAAGTTCGAATTTTCTTTATTGGCTGTTGAGAACAAAGAAATCTTAAACGGAAGTGAAAATGTTCGCCAGCCGCCTAATTACAACACAAAACATCCAGAACCATCAATGCTATATGCGTATACAAAGAGCTATTGGAGAGTAAAATTTCTTTAAATGAATAGAGGGGGTAAGTTTCTAAAGAAACTGTGGTGCTGCGTCGGTGGGAAGTATAACAATATAATTTGGTTTTATCAACTGGGTTGATAATGTCAATTGGCCACCGTAAAGAGATTCAAGTGCTGACGTTTCGAGCGTTAGCCCTTCGTCGGAGCGAGTTTATAGTTTTTTGGTTGAGCAAAATGGCAGTGTGTTCTTTTCTGTTTTCGCTAGACCTAATCCATTCCTTAATACTAGCAATAACCAAAGGTTAGGAAGTGCGGGCGGTGTGCAGATTGTGCAGAGGTATACTTAGTTGTAATAAGTGGCGCATGATGATTTTAATTAGGCTCTTTGGGTAATCGTAATGAAATATTTTCGGTTGGCGCGCAATTTTAGCGTTAATATCATGGGTCCGACAAATTACTCGTTAATTGTGGCGCGAATTTGTGTCTAATTATACAGACTGAATTATGAAATGCCTAATGGAAAAGTTTGGGTCGAAATTTCTCGATACAACAAACAAGTCAAAAATCCACGATCCTCGGACGATTGTGAACGTAATTTTTCACCTATGATGAAGGTAATCAAATCGTGTATTCGCGAAATAAGTTCCCACTTGCGTTTTGTCAAAATTCTAATAATTTCCCTTGCCTAAAGGCTCAGAAATTATACGAATTTTGTCAAAACGCGCGTGAAATTATCCGGGGCGCTCGCATATAGGCCTTGGCGGATTGTGCCCTAAAAATTGGGATGTTATGCAACTAGCATGCCACTAACATGCCAAAATTATACCAGAATTCCCAAATTATTCTCCTGATTTCCGAAATTATGCTCACAAAATGACGTAGATTCTGTACATATCTATAGGCGCGTAATAACGACACCAAATTATGATGTTTTTCAAATAAACTGTTGTTGTGAATTTATTTGTTTCATGGAAGTTTGTCTCGACCCTCAGCTTTCCAAATTAAGCTGCTCGTATCTCTGAACCGAAATGCCTTCAACGACTCAAAAAAAAAATTGTACATACTGACTGAACCAAAAAGAACATACTACCTAAATTTAATTTATTTCTGTAGAAAATACACCACATTTACTAAATTTTATGAATTCATTCTCCAAAAAGTGCTAAAATTCGCTTATTATGCCGTGGCAGTACTCGTTTAAAAATTTATGCTTTTTTGCTCCCTACTCGCCTATGAAAGGGGCGGGGCGCCCCTTTCATAGGCGAGTCCGCCCAGGGGAAATTATTTCCTCATTTTACTCGTCAACATTTGATTACCCAAACTAATTAATCACTTGGGACTGCCTACTTGTCATGCTTTTGTACATGTTAAGCATAAATTAAAAAGATTTCCGCGCATTTGTAAATTTTATTCCTCCCCATCTTAATTATAATCCTCCCGCCAAAAAAAGGCGTAATATTCGGTGCACCCTATACTACTGCTGGCGTTCCCGTTGAAAGGAAAAAAAGACAATAACGGAGTCGTTAAAACAAAATACAAACTTAATATATCGTTAACATCATGTTTCAGTTTGCGCCGGTGCCTTCCTACAGCAAGGGTAATCAGTAGAGAAAGCTCTCGTGAGGTCTCACATGAATGGCGCGATACCCTGCGTGAAAACAATGAAACAAACAACAGGAACAATGCCCCTAGCCCCTAAAACAATAGCAACTGCTACCAGTAGAATTACAAGCTTACGAGAGCTGCTAATTATTCTTGTCCCGCCATCATGATCATTGGCTGACTGTCAGGAGCATAAATTGTAAACCTTGATTATTATATTGTTGATTTTTTCAGTATCTGTTGTGAGGCATGACAAGAAAAGACTCGGTTATTGTTTTGTGGTATTATGGAATCGCTAGAAAGCGCCTGGTACACAAAAAGATCAAGAAAACCTTTTCGCTCGAAGATTAAAAGTTTTCGCCCTGTGATAGGCGTGCGACATGCTATAAAAAACTTGACTTTCTATTGGTTAAACCTGCCCAAAAGGGGTGTGAGCAACCATGTGGAAAATCTCTTGAAAAGGCAACTGCGAAGAGCATTTGATCATTCTTGCCTGATTTGACTGTGCAGTACGTGAATCGAAGAGCGAACATTTGCTTTAACTTCGGACAACTCAGCAAGAAAACTAAGGTATGAAATTTCCTTTAAATTTATCTCAGAACATCAGTTAGTTTTCTTAGTCTACGAATAACGGCAACGTTAGGTAGAATTCTCAAAAAGTGTGTTCAAAAACATTTTAGACTAGAATGAATCAACATATCGCGCCACTTCAGTACGTATACGAAGTAGACACGATCTACGTATACATACCGCTTAGTGCTAGTTTATGCATTTGCTACCGACCGAGGTAGCCTCACCTTTTCAAGTTTTGTATATGTGAATTTAAGGATCGTCCAAAACAGTACAAAATATGCGTAAAAAACGACGTATTTCTCCTATATTGCGTATTACTTGTGTTTGGGCCCGTTTCAAAGCGATTCCAGCGTGTTTAATTTTAGGCTCACTGTTCCAGTACTGTTTTTCTTCAACAGTATGTATGCAGGACAAATGGGCGCGTACAAGCACCTCAGAGCTCTGATCTTGACTAGATCGGAATTTCAAACTTGAAGGCAAGAAACTAACCCTACACTTCCTGTCTTTGTATTTGCCAGACATGAACTTCCTTGTAGCGGTGAGTTTTCTGGCCATTTGTGTGGTTTTGGCCTCTTCGCGCTTTGCAGACCGGCGTCCGTTTCTTCAGGAACACGACCGTGGTTTTCTCCAGAAAGTTTTCCGCGACAATGAACCGAGACCTATTATCCCGGACCGTAAGGATCAAGTACCAAACTGCAAGTCCAGAGGCCAGTCCTGCTCAAGTGGAAGCGAATGCTGCATGTGCCAAACAACTGGAGGATATTATTCATGCAGAATTTGTGGTTCCTACGACAAAAAGTGCTATTAGGACGGAACCGTTATGTGATAACTGTCGTTTGTAATGCATGTGAGCACTGCGCATGTTATAGTTACTGTAAGCGAAGCAGTCTAACAATAGATGTAGATGAACAGCTTGTACGAAAACAATAAACAGGCTTTGAGGATTCAGTTCATATGGTTATTTTTGGCTTTCGTTTGCCTGCCACCAGGCGCCTTTAAACTGTGACTTCAAAATAAAAAATGCACGAAAATAGTTATGTTTTTCGATCTAAAGCACGATCCAGTATTATAGCCGTTTTTCCTGCATTTATTACGTCGTACCGTCCATATATGGAAAGTACAAGAAACACGTGGATTGTTATGGTGGTTAGGGATGCACCAGTAGAAATGGGAGGGGAAGGGGGGGGGGACTGAGCAGTACAACCCCCCCCCCCAAAAAAAAAGCAAAAATTTAAGACAACCATGTCAGAACAAATCGATGCGGAGTGTGATTCGAACGCGCAAATTCTTTATATATCGGAGTTTATTCAATCTAAATGTTCAAGTTCAATCAGGGCGCTAAACGCGCCCTGGTTCAATCGTACCGCAGTAAGATGCGATGAGATTCGATGTGGTGATACTATGATTTGATGCGCTTCGAACTAGAATATAAAGCGAGCATTACAATTCTATCACGCGATCAAGTGACCGCATAGCAATGAAAATCTATTTCGAGAAAACAAAATTAAAGCAACTTAATCACTTTAGTCTCCAGAGGTATACGCTCAGATTCTTTTCTGACCGTTTCATAATAAAGGAAAAAGTGGTCCTTGTCCTAGCTTAGCTTCTCCTATTCTAAATTCGTATCACACTCAACTAAGGTTATAACTTGTAGTTCCACTGGACTCCACTGCTATCGCTCCATATAAACCTAACTACAACTCAACGAAAATGCTCTAAACCGCTCCAAAAACCATACAGAGAACGCCTTCGGAACGAGGTTGACACCAGACTTACATGCAAAAGCGGCGAAACACGAGATACAAAAACCCTCAACTTGTCGCGCAAAACTGTTTCGTTTCAAGTTTTGGTCGATGTTTCTCGTCTTTCAGCTTGCGTGATCAACTTGTCGCGCAACAAAAACATTTGTTGCGGGTTGAAGAAATTTGTTGCGAAAAGTTGAGCGCGGGTCAACTTTGAGCAACAAATTTTGGCTTTGTTGCTCGTTTTTCATCAAACTCTCAACTTATCACGGAGCAAATTTGCTGAAGTTGCGCGACAAGTTGAGAGGTTTTGTATCTCGTATTTCGCCGCCTTAAGGTATGGTAAAATTGTAAATGTTAAAAAGTTACAGAAGGAATAATTATTCCATACCTACAATTGCACTGACAAAACGGTTTACAACCCCTACACCCCAAGGAAATGAACCATGCTAGACCCAGTTCTTCCAGGCCGAGGAGATGATGACGTAGCTTTATTTACAAACACACACATCATCTCTTCGGTGCATGACGGGGCGAAAATTTTGCTGAGAAGTTTCTGGAACGCTGCAAGTTTGTTTTTAAGAAGCGAAGGGACATCTTGCTGTCATTTCACTCTTGCACGAGCAAGAGAACTTACCGTTTGTATCACTTTGTATAGAGCGGAATTTCGTTATCTACGAGAGACGAGATGGCACTTTCAGTGAAGGCGTACATCAACCCAGACACTAAACAACAAGAAATTCGTCGTTTTGCGATCGACGAAGGTGCCTCGGCGAACTATGGCTACCTGAGGCAGAAAATGGAGCAGGTTTTCCCTTCTATCAGGGGCAAGGCGTTCAAGCTGTTTTGGAAAGGTACGCGTTATAATTGATTCGATGTATATGTCGATTTTGCATGCTCGAGCAACCGAACCTTTGCTTTGATCAACCCCAAAGCATGAAGTCTGCTTTTTGCAATCGTTTGCGCGACAGATCAGATGAAACGACGTCTAGCAAACGACCATTAGTGTTGTGAGGTTAGAGATAACTTCCACATTTAACTTCCCTGTTCCGAAAATAACACATTTAAACCTAGCAATAATAATAGATGTTGCAGTTTTAATTACTGTAAATTTTTTCCTATTCTTCGTGTTTTCTCCGCTAACAGACGCAGACAACGAGATGATAACATTCTCGAGCGATGAAGAGCTCGTTGAAGCCTTGGGAAGCATCAGTGGTGATGTGTTTCGTGTGTTTGTGAAAGTGGACGATCAAGATGCAACATTTGTTGGTGGGTGCATGAGTTATGTGATATTTGAGCTCTTGCAAACGACCGTAAAACTTGTATCTGTTGTATCCTTTGGGAAACCAGTGTCAATTTTCTGTTTTGCACTGTCATCAAAAATGCTCTGCTTACAAAGTTGGACGTGGCACAAGGAGGAGGGCCAAACATTATTTTCGCCAAGCCGTTATGACTAAGCATTTTATCCCAAGTCTCCCTGGCAGAATTTGGTTTTCTTAAAAAACACTATATGGACTTTTTAGGGATCCTTTTATAATTGATGGCAATTCCTTTTTATTAGATTTTATTTTTAAATTATTCATTTGTTCCTTACATGTATTTTTCTTCATTTAACAGCAGATGAATCTGTTGACCCAGACCAAGCTGGTGCAGCTCACCCCGGCGTTGTCTGTGATAGCTGTGACAAGCACATTTTTGGGGTCCGTTTCAAGTGTGTAGTGTGCCCAAACTTTGACCTCTGCATGACCTGTGAGACCAAAGGCATGCACAAGGAGCATGAGATGTTGCGCATTACGACACCAAGGACTGCTGAAAACAACTGGTTCCATGCCTTCAATCCTTTTGCATTTGGACATCCACCTCATCCACACCACCCCCCACATGGACCACCACCTCACCATCCCCCACATGGTCCTCCACCTCACCACCCCCCACATGGGCCTCCAACTCATGGAATCCCACCCATCCAAATTGACTTTGGACATGGGTTTGGTCCATGGGGACGTGGATTTGGCCGTAGGGGTGGAGGGCGTGGACGTTGCCCAAAAGGTAGGCGATGCAACAGTGGAGGGAAGAAGTGTGACCGTCACGCAGCTGAGGGCAATCCTGGTGAAGTTCCTGTGGGGCCACCATTTCTTCATGCAGTGGGAGAAAGTATTGCCTCATTCCTGTCACCATATGGAGTAGAAGTACATACATATGCAAGTACTGAACCGGGTATGTCCACTTCACATAAAATATCAGCAACATGGTACCTGTTCACAGAATGTTTCTGTTAAGGGTTGATGAATGGGCCTTCAAATAAATATACATCTCACAGAATTTTAGTCAAATGAATTTCACTGTCGTCGATCTCAAAATTGCCATTTCCATATTTCCATGTATTTTATAATTTACAAGAATAAGAAGTCTTGACCATGCAGTCTTGGATGTATGTTTGATTCATCACCACTACCTGTATACTGCTTGATCAAGAACCCAACTTTTCAAGTAAACCTCAACTGATAGTTGTTAGTCCATCCAACTCATATCAGACTCTGTTGACAACACACTCCCTTTTGGAAGAGATGTCTAGAATAACAGCAGATGATACTGGTAATTTTGCTAATCAAAAATAAATTAAAAAATCTAATACAGAAAAAAGGGCTTGCTACTCAATGAAGCACACTTTTGTTTTCTTTTTTTGGCAATAAAAATTATGTCTGTTCCACGCTCTCAGCTGGTGAAGAGAAAAGGCAGGCAAGCAAAGGATCGCGTGCGGTTACCTGCCTTTTCCGAGATCCTGGCTATAAAAAGGATGTTTAAAGATAAATACACTAAGTCTAACTTACAATTCAATTATTGGTTCTCTGTGTTAATTCTTACCTCATTTCGCTATGCAGATTGTTGTCAAGGAAAATGTCAGGAGGGTGATGGGACTGAAAGCTCTGAAGCCACTGCACAGGCTGGTCCTTCAGGTGAGTCCACAGGCCCACCAGCAAATGATGGCATGGAAGAAAATGTCTCAGAGACAAGTCATGAAGAAACTTCAGAAATGGTAAGGGAAACAGGCACTTCTTTAATTTTTGTATGTACATTTTTGTTCACAATATGTTTTCTTATGGATAATTTAATTACCTCTTTGGATCAGGTCCCCATGAAACTAATTGCAGAACCTGGCAGCTCATCAAGCCAATAAAATTGTAGCTAGAGTGACTAGCCGTTCAAAAGAAGAATAGAAATAGGGGAAAAGTCAGGCCACTGGTTTGTCAAACAAGATAACGGGACAAAACAATAATATTCTTTCCCCAAGAAAACAATGGAGGTGGTATTTTAATTTAAAACAGGCAAATGAGAGGAGAGTGTCTTACTGAATATATGTAAACAGTTTCAAGATGGTTAGCTAAATAATATGCTGTGGGTTGGGCTTTATTTGACGTAGTTTGAATTCTTTCATTTTACATTTTTATTTTGTGATCGCACCGTTTGCATCTCCATGGAAGTTACACAATGCACCACCCATGGCATTTATATGCAACCATAATTAGGGGACCTCATTCCCATTCGTTAAGGTCATGCAGAGTTATGGTACATGTACCTAAGTTAACATGATTGCACTTGTTAACAGGATGTTCAGCCACCAGAGGAATTTGTTTTGGTTGATGAGAAGACTGCAGAGCCTCAGGGTGAAGCCTCAGGAACAGTTGAAGATGAAGCTCCAACTGACCCTCTGGAGGTGGCCATAGAAAAGATGCGTGCAATGGGCTTTGAAGACGACAGTGGCTGGCTGAAGCAGCTGATAACTGCCAAGGATTATGATCTCAACAAAGTCCTCGATGCCATGCAGTTTGAAGGGAAGCACTGATGTGGACATTCTATAATGCATCTTGCTCAATAATAAGCCTGCTGTAATAGTCTTAATTCATTGTTTGTAATTGCTAAGTGGTATTGTAGTCATCTTTTTATTTTTTGGGTTGAAGGATTTTGTTGCTGTGAAAATGAAATGTCAAAGTTCGAAGTTTATGATATAGGGCTTGAAAAATACTCCAGCTTGCCATTCAGACAAGCACTTCTAAAATTTGGCTTAATTACTCTGGGTAGTTACATTGTCTAGATTTTATTATTTTACGCAGCAGTTGACTTGTCTGGACCTTTGCCTATTGTGCAAGCAAGAATGAAAAGTTATTTGTTTGATGGGAAAATCTGCTTGTCAGGACTAGATGACCAGAAAGCAATTTTTTCAAGCCCTGTTGATAATGCAATCAATGGAAACAAAACTGCTGAAAGCTTCTTGAAAAAACAATCAATATAAGAAAGGAATAAGCTGTCTTTGTTAAAAAAAATGTTCCATTTTCTCGCCGTGCATAATTTCTGTATCTCTGCCTCTAATTGGTTCACTGTCTTGGTTATTTTCCTTTAAAAAATTACTTGGCATTTCATCATTATAATTTTCATGTACTCGTTCAGGTGTTAAGAGTTTGGTTTTCATGGGTAAAAGTTGTTTGGTAAGGTTTACAGTGCAACTTACTCAACCGGGACAACCCCAAACATTTTTAGCCAATCACCAGACAACTTCAGAACAATCAACGGACTGTCACACTGATGAAAAAACTTTGATTCTTTTGTTCTAAACTCTTGTAATTGGTTAAAAAATGTTGGGTGGCCCCGGTTGATTTGGTTGAACTGTGTTTTTGTTATGGCGTGGAGAATACGGACTTAAAATAATTATAGCAGTTATTAGCAGCAACTTATTGTCATGTGTGTGTAGTAGCTTTGCTGTCAGCAATTGATGCAAATAAATTAAATAAAGGTCTTATGAAAAGACATTGTTGGTTGTTTTTGCTTGTAACCAGAAATAAGTTTGGCCAGTGTTGACTGTTCCCAGCTTTAGTTGCAGCATTGCTCCTTGGATGAGATTAAGGGGTGCATTTCTTTAAAAAAAATCCAAGAGTTGATTCTTAAATCCAAAAACAGGTTTTGTGTTTCTTTATGAATCGGATTAATCCAAGATCACTCGGATCATGGTCCATCAAAGGAACCGAAGAATCCTTGCCCAGAGTGGATTCTATTTCTTCAGTTCCTTTGAAGCACCATGGTCCGAGTGATCTTGGATTAATCTGTTTAACAAAGAAACACAAAATCCGTTTTCAGATTTAAGAATCACAATAATCTTGGATTAATTTTTTTAGAGAAACACACCCTAAGAAATGCAGGGATTATTTGCTGTCACCTAAATTTTGTTTTTAACTTCCCTCCTTCTCCATCACGGTGGCTTTGAGAGGAATGCAAAGGATTATTCAGCACTCACAACCATTTTAAAAATAACTACCTTCAGTGCAAGATTTGTTTTTACATGCATGTTGATGATCAAGGCTGGTACTTTTCTTGACACCTGCGGCTGTTACCCTTCACTAATTATGAGTTCAATGACACACACACCAGTTGTAAAAAAAAAAGAAACAATTATAATTACCTGACACCATGTGACTATTTACAAAACTTTGCACAGCTAATGATCTTTCAAGAGACACTGTCAGTCATTTTTTGGCGTTTTTAGCAGAACAACAAAAATTAAGACTAAGTACTTTCACCAATACAGGAAATGCTCCAAGAACATAAAGAAAAGGATTTGTTTTAAAGGGTGGCCATGATTACATAGTTTTCATCAATTTTTTCAAAACACAAAGACAGAACTTGAAAAAGAGTAAAGCTGTATATTAACAGCTTCAACACACTGGGATAGTAATTTTAACAAAGCTTCACGACAGTTTTTAGGTTTCCATTGGGGTAAACACGTTCTTGGGCTGTTGACTTTTAACCCTTTACTCCCCAAGAGTGACTTATAGATTTTACTCTGTCTAACGCCAGACGATTTTACTCGTCAAAGGGAGACCCCTTGGGGCTTAAAGGGTTAAAAAACTATCTCCCTTAACCCTTTACTCCCAAGAGTGACTTATAGATTTTACTCTGTCTAACGCCAGACGATTTTACTCGTCAAAGGGAGACCCCTTGGGGCTTAAAGGGTTAAAGTTATGCTCATGACAGCGTCCCTTTTATTCAGTTTGTTCTCTGTGCAAAATGAGTAAATATGAATGTCAATGGAAGGATCCTTTTGAAGCCTACATAACACCTAGTCAAGAGACAGGTGAAGGTGAAATATTATGAAAGGAGCACTTCTTAAATATTACATTTTTACAACATGGCCATATATACATAAAATTGTGTTGTCAGTGTTAAAGGTTCATCTTTGTACAGTACTTGTAGAGCAGAATAACAAAATCTCTGGTCTTGGCAATACTGAGTAGCATTGGTATGATAAGATTATATAGTAAAACATGTTTTTAAAATTTCCCATGACTGCAAGGAAGAAAATATGTTGCCTGGTAACTTTGATCCAAAAACAAGGCGATAAAAAACTTGAACAGTCTCACAAGCCCCTCCAATGAGCTGTAGTTGTAATATAATACACTAATTTGTACATTGTGTGTTGGTCAGTCTCGCAAGGTAACTCAGGGTTGCTATTGGTCAGGGAAAAGTTGGAGAATTTTGTAAAGGTCAGAGAAAATGTTAGATGTTTCAGGGAATTATATTTCCTTTCAGAAAAAACATGGTGTACAACGACTGCATTTGGTACTGTTTGAGTGGCATGTGCAGAAGCAGTAGATTTGGCAAGCAGCTTCTGTTCTTTCTTCATTGTTATTTACCATATCTAAGGTCAGCGAAAATTGTTCAAAGGTCAGTGAAAAGTCAGGCAACTTCTTAAGTGGCAACCCTACGACTTCTTTACAAGTTACATATACCTTTAGTTTTAAATTAAAATTATAGTTTCCTAATCTGAATGTAATAGAAGTACACACGCAAAATTAAAACGACTTTCAATGCAATGCATGCAAACTGAATATTTACAAGTCATTTAGTGAAACCTTTACTGTGTTTGCTGACCTTCCACATGGCCATTTTTCCCCCCATTCTCCCCTTCGCTTGTCACCCCAGAATCAGTTCCAGCATCATTTTGCTCATACTTGTCTTCCCCTTCAGGAGCTGTGTCAGTAGTAATTTTTTCCCTATCTCCCTCTCCCTCGGTGTCACCATTCTCTCCTGACCCCACAGCACTGCTGGGCTGACTACCTTTATCACCCTCATTGTCAAGTTCTGCTTCCTCAGAAAATGTGTCCCATCTTGAGCTTTTGAAGTCAAGCAATCTTTGCATGTTATCCTTACTAACTCGATCCATGCATTGGGAGTAGCCTGCAAGAAGTGTGTGCGCTAAAGCAATTCCATATTCCACTCTTGTGGTTTCCGTAGTTTCCACTTCTGCGAGGTCCTGAGCAATCTCAAAACCCCTTCTGTACATGCGGACAGCATCTTCATATTTACCCTGTCAAATAGGAGACAAATGAATAAAATTACACTCAATCCTGAAAAGGAAACACTGGTGAATAAACTAAGTTCAGGGTTCACACTCTCTTCATCTTTCAATATTCCTTGACTTTTCCACGACCTTTCACAATTTACCATAACCTACATTTGCCCCTTTCCTTGGAAATTTTCTTGATTGTGATTTTTTTTTTCATTTTCTTCACACAAGCACCAAAAAACACCTGCCTGACTTATTTTGAATAATTAATACAAATCATTATCCAATTATGACTTTCCATGGTGCACAGTTACATAAATTCCATGACTTTCCAACCCTGGAAAATGGAGTTCTAAAAATGTCATGATTTTGCAAGCTTTCCATGGCTCATACAATCCCTGTAGTATCAGTATGTTACCTTTTTGTACAATTCATGTACGTAGTACAGACAGAGCAGTTGGTCTTACCAAAGAATTGTAAATGGAGCCAAGGCTAGTACAAGCTTTTTGCTGTTCTGGTAACTGTTGAGATCTATCAGCCAGTTCGACAAACATCTCAAGATATTTCATTGCACTCTCCACATCTCCTTGCCTAGGAAAAAATGAGTTGCACCAACCATTGTAAATACATGTATAGCATACGCTCACAACTTTTCTCTATACACATGAGGAAGATTGCACGACAAGCAAAAAGAACATAGAGGCTGTATGCATCGGAGGTTAATATAGCTACAGCCTATTTCTTGACAGTACAGGGATGAACTTGGCACCCGCTTGCGACTTAATGAAAATTTAATTCAAATTTGCCTACGACATTTGCATATCACACATATCATGGTGAAATAGACCCAGAAATATTCAGTCACCAGTTACAAAATTCTGGTCACCAATGCAATTTTTTAGTCGCATTTGGTGACCAGGAAGGTGCAATTTCGGACTGAGAACAAAAGTGCCAAATCAATGCTCACTTTGACTTCAAATGTATTTTTGCTGCTGCACTAAATTTCCTAAAATATGCATCACTTTATTGGGAACTATAATTGCATCTAGTACTTGTAAATGCTTAAAAAGAAAGTAAACTTACATTTCATAGGCCTTAGCCAGGGCTTGGCAAGCACGCCCCATTCCAACATCATCAGATGTCTGCTGACATTTTTCTAAGTATCCATTATGATACTGGAACAAAGGGAACAATAAATCAGTGAAAGGTTCATTACAACTATTTAAAAGTGTTCTTTAATGAACAGAAAAATATTAACTTAGAGCAAAAGTTTGAAAAGGTGATTTTTATTCTCACCAGGATGGCAGTTTCAGCATCTCCAATTTCCTCATAAGCATTTCCCAGTCTATAACCAGCTAAGCCTTCTTGTTGACTGTCACCACCTATCATGGAAAAAATAAATGAAATCCTTATGCTGTTACTTAGCAGTAGGTCCTATTAATGTTAGACCTCCTGGTTAGACCATGTCCACTTGTCTAATAAATCGTGTCCTGCAGCTCCAATTCAAAGCATTTCTACAGCTGACATTGACACGCGTGCCAATGATATTATTTGCAATAAACAGGTTAGGTTCAGAGTGTACACAATGTACAAGAATGGCAGATGTTTTGCACTGGGTGGTTCAGATTTCTTCTTCCAAGATGCTGGCAAATTATCAAACCTTTGGATTTCAGTTCTCAAAAGGCACCGACTAAAAATCTAGGGTTCGGATTTCTGCCACTCTATGGTATCTGTAATTGTCAAGTCCAGACTTACTTTCTTTCGCCATTCCATATGCTTTTAAGAGATAATCTATGGATTTCTCCAAATCCTCCTCTTTAATCTACAAGGCATTGAAAAGAAAACTCTCAGATGAATAAAACACAAATAAAAAATATTTATGTCCAAATCTTTTTTGACACGCATCACACTCCTTGTAAATTTAAGTTTACGGTACCTTATCAGACATTGTTGTGTACACCCTTCTGAGGTGTCCACAAGACAGTGAATGTAGATTTTCTCCACTGTCTGTCTGCCACAGACGTCCTTTGGTCAAGTTGTAAAATGATTCCAAATATGCTGCAGCTTTAAAAAGATCTCCTGCAAATGAAAACCAACAACCAATAGAAATATAGGTAAGACTTAACAATATTGGAGTTGCACTGTTTGTCATATTACATGCACCGTTATTTACCGTAACAAACTGCACAGTTTCAAATCAAAGCTGTTAGAGGCGTATATGTACAATGCACAAGTTGATAAATTAAACCAAATGAGTGCAATTTTCTTAATACAATACGTAGACAAAACATTTCTTAAAACATCTGCCATCATTGTGCAGACCAATTGACCAATTCCGATATATCGAATTCTAACCTGGTGCCAAGGCTTAAGGGAATAAAGCAAAGAAATTATTTATTCATCCCGAAGCCTCGTTCCAAATTCTTTTGTTTTATTCCCCTAAGCCTCAGCCACATGTTAGAATATTAATATATCGGAATTGGTCTATTAAGCTCACCTCTCTTCTCAGAGGCCAATCCCATGTTACAGTTAGCCTCTGATTCCTTCCTTCTCCCATCTCCTCTTATCTTCAAACTAGTCTTTAAGCAAGATCCGTAAAAGTGATCTGATAGCCAAAAGTCCCCAGTCTCCTCAAAGAACCGTGCAAGGGCCAGTAAGCTGTGGTAAACCTGATCCATTTTACCTGCAAGTACAAAAAGAAATTTATTTGCTATTAATAGGAACCTTCTTATTTTATTACAATAAATGCTTTGTTGTGGTCTTGACTAAAATTCTAATGGCCAGGAAAAACCAAAGGAAAATGAGACTAAAGCAAACAAAATAATGATAGTATAACAAAATATGGATACTTTCCCCCCACACAAACCTGATTGATAGTGTTCCAGACAAGAAAGGGGTCCCAAATCAAACACCTGACAAGATCAGAAACTTGACCTGACAAATTAATAGAAATTCGTTATGTCTGCACGACCTTTTTCCTAAGTTGTTTCAGGGTTTTCAATAAGTGCCAGTGGCCGGCGAGATTCGCCGGCTACTTCACATGATTTCACCACCTACTTTGATTGAAAATTTGCGTCAAATGAGACGAATGATATGAAACATTTTTCTACAAAACACAATACTTGGATTGGCCAACATTCATTTATTGCTAATATAATTATTTATTTTTTACAGGGTCCGTTAACAAATAAAGCTATGGATGTAAATTGCGACCGATACGGTCACCAATGCCACTAAAATTTCATCTGTGGCGACTGGCGACTAAAAGTTCAGGTTTAGTCGCAAAAATGGCGACTACATTTCTTTGTATTGACGATGCATAATGGCCCTTTTCTCAAACATTGTCTCGCTCCAGAAAATTACATTGAAGGATATTTGGATCTTAAGCATTCAAAATAAGAAGAGAAGTCATTTAATCCTTTTGCTTTGCTTTGAAAGTTTCTCTCGCATCGTAAAATTTGGAAGCTTGAAATCGCCCTATAATGTTTTGCAAACCTTATAATATGTCATGTATGCCTATGGATTGTGTCTTTTGTAATACAATTTGGCAACTAAAAACTAGGGAATTTTAATGGGTCATGCACTGTGTACTTGTCTTTGTATTCTGTCAACTTGAGTAAACTATGAATGTGAATGTGCTTAATACTTGTTATAATTATAAATGTATTTGCCCCAGAATTCAAAAATGCATTTTAAGAGGTCCAGATTTTAAGAATCTCCCTGGGGCATACTCTGATACACCCCACCCCAAAATCATGCCTTCACCGCCTACTACTGACGTTTTGCCGCCTACTCCAATTCTTATTGAAAACCCTGTGTCTTCTTTGCAGAACTTGTAAGGCACAGCATTTCACCAGTTCTTTCTGAATGTTTTACAATTTAGAAAGCATGTATGCACTAAAATCAATTTAGTTTTGATACTGCATCACATTTGTTTGTGACACATAGTTTCATAATTTGTACTTTTTAGGAGAATAATCAGCTTACCGAAATTCTTTACAATAATAATTCTCACCTCTTCTTCTGGCAGCCTCGGCTGTTGTCAGATGGTGCTTGAGTTGATCAAGTTTCTCTGGTTGATCCTCTAGTAACGGCTGATCAGAAAGACCAGAATCTGCTCCTAATCTTTGTACTTCTTGCTTCTGTTTCTCCATCAAGTTAAACAGCTCCTGGAATGACTGATGGAAGCCTTCTTTCAACATGTCCAGGCACAGGTTGTGCTCATAAGTGTTGCGATACCTGCCATGACAAAATAAAAATTTTTATTTTACAATTATGCTGGTCTTGTACACTGTCTAATCACTGTCTGGTCACTCCATTTTAGTTGCAATAGCAACCATACATGGAACACCCTAACTTCTTTCTACAGTACTTACTCTGATCAAACACATGCCACAGGGATATAGCTAAGAAATTACAAAGCTGGCTCACAAAATAGCTCAGCCGGCTTTTCTAATCATTGTACTTGGAAAATTTCTTCGAGTCTTTGTTTTCTAGTGAAATTTAAGCCGGTGATAAGCTCTCTTTCAGCCGGTGAAATTAGCTGGTAGCCGGCCTTAGCTACATCCCTGATGCCATATGCATTGATAATGATTTATGTATGAGCTTTGTTGGAAGTTTGAAGACTTGCAAAATCAAGATTTCTTTTCACTAGCAAAAATAGTTACTGAATAGGAAATCTTCAATGCTAAAGATTATGCAAAATATGCATTTTAGCAGAATCTATCACACCTTCAATTTTACACAACAGAACATACAACATTCAGGTAAATGAATTATAATTTAAATATTACTTATGTTGTTGTTAAATTAATGTCTGGGGGGAAGAGGGGGTACTCCCTTATATGGGCTGTATGGGGACGATCCACTGGATAGGGTATCGTTTTTGACCCCTCAGTCCTGAACAGAGTATGGATATTAAGGAGTTGTCCTGTACAGGGTATGGCTTCAAGACTAACCTTTTAAACGTATCCGAAATCAGTTTAGCCGGTCATCATTCAACATTAGACCATTTTCAGGAGTAGAAATTAGCGCTATAGTATAAAAGAAAAACGTTTTCCTTGGCCTAAACAGGGTACAGTATATGTTGGAGATTATTTTGGTCCTAAACAGGGTCAGGGTTTCAGACCTCCAGCAGCACCAGCTATACCTAAACATGGGTCAGGTACACTCCTCCCCCTGGATAAATGTTCATGCATAAATTCATGTACTATAATACAATTAACAAATAAAAAAAGAGAAAAGCAAACCCCACAACATGCATAGTATGGTACCATACTATATATATATCCCACACATGTGATATAGCACACCCAGGGGTTTCAATAATTTTCGTAAAATATAAGCAGCTTCTGATAGTAGAGTAGGCAGTTGTGATGACAAAAGGGGGCGTAAGCCCCCTTTCTTTCTCCCAGAAGAAAGGGGTGGGGGGGGGGGGTCTGAGGGCATGCACCCCTTCCCGCCAAGAAAATTTTGAAATCTAGAATTTCAGAAATGCAATTTCCAGCACTCTGTGCATCACAAAGACGGGGGTAAGAAGCCTTATAAGAGGCGATAGGTCGCTGGAAACCAGCTCTTATTGAAACCCCTATACACTGTACCACTTGTGTAAGAACACAAGAGCTTATGCCTGTACCTTGAGGTGTCTATCTTGTCAGTGGTAGCTGGTTTCTTTAGATCAGAAGGAGGACTCCTGACAAATGAACCCTCTGGCCTTGGTATTCCTCTGCTGCTGCGTTGATATGGACTTCCCAATGATCCTTTAGTTGGCGGAGATGGAACATGCCTAATGACCTGCTGAGTGACCTGGCCACCTACCTTGATTGGAGGCAGCTGAGTGGTCAGTGAGGCCATTTTAAACGAAACTCAACAAGATGTCCTTAGTACCTGGAAACTGAAAAACAAATTGGGGGCAAAAAGTTATATCATTACACGCCAATAAAATTAGCTAATTTCAATTCATACATAAATTTGCAATTGTCTTTTACCTCAATATTTTCAAAATAAGTCCACATACAAAATCTTAATCATGCATTCAAATGCAAATTATTTGCCCCCGTCTCCCTCCGCCATAATTGAAGCAAACAAATCAAGCTGAAAAGTGATATGACATTGAGTTACGCCAGATGACTGGTGACATGGACCCTAGTGCATGGACTGAGTACATGTAGCCAAATCCAGAAGCCTTCCATCTGATGTTGATAGCACAAAATGTACACAAATTGACCTTTCTACCCATATATCATGGCCATTTTGTTTCAAGTAGCTATTACAGGATACCCAGGGGACTTGCCCCCTGAGCATCCCATATTTGCATTACAAAATAAATCAAAATGGTCCCTGTATGGTCTATGGTCTGGGTCCTCGGTTGCCACTAAAAGTTTGACAAGGCCTGTAAAAATGCAGCGAAAATTTCTCAATTAATGCTATTCTATCATTATTGCTTCAGATGTTCTCCGTTTCTATTTTCAAAGAAGAGATTATTTTTCTCTGTAAAGTTAGCTCAAGTTGCATAAAAGCTACAGATGAACATACATGAGCCCTATTTAATTGCATATTTCTTGTTATGTGGATACAATCTCGACATAGTTATCTGAAAGAAACATGCTGGTCGCTGTACTGGCGATATTTTTATCAATCTTGGTCAACAGGGCTTCAAAGCTTCAAGGTGTGAAAACTGGCAAAAGTCTAACACCTCAAACAACGTCTCAAAATATACGCAAAATATCCCCCAAACGCTCGCTTTGAGTAAACAAAACTACGAACAGAACATCAAAGTTACCTTTCTTGGCTATATCGTGATTACTTCACTGAAAATAATACTTGTTTTGTGCATCTGAAAATAACTTGATTCACTTTCGCCATGTTTGTCTCAGCTTTCATTATCCGTGACGTCACTACCATGGCTACCTCAGAAAACAATCCCACAAACCTTTGCGTAGCAAGTATCTGAAGCTCGAATGGGTGCAAGGGATACAACGCGGAAAAAACATATGACGCAAAATCGTACGAAGATCATCCGATCCAGGCGTGCTGTGATTGGTCGACAAAATAGATCGGTGATGGAAGCCAAAATGGCGGACCCTCCAGAGGAAGGTTGGCAATCGTTTTTGAGTGAAACAATGCCTGGTTTAGAGGCAAATTTTAACAATGATAGAAGCCTGAATGAGCCCATGATGGCGGACTTTGACGGTAGGTCACTTTCTGTTTTCAAATTTTCTTTTAACGCTTGTAAAATTCTGTTTTATTGTCTTCTCCGGGAGCACTGTAGTCAGCTCGTTGTTTACGCGCCAACTTTGTCGTGGATTGATCGATGTTTTCATTTTCCAGAGCAGATGAAGGTCTCAGATTAATCAAGTTTGTTGGGGAGTTTAGTTTTAAGTTTATGAATAGTTCTAATAGAAGTATTGTACATTCCTTGGTATTATTAATTCATATCATGTTTTCGTGACGGTAAACTTACTTGGCTACACACAACTATATATTGCAACCGTAAGCACTATTTGACTTCCTTGCACACACGCACATTTCTCATCTTTTGTACAGCCTCGTAAGGAGATATGTAAGCAAACTGTTTATTGTAAGATTTAAATTTTCTGTTGCATTTCTGTGTCTAAAAGTCATGTTTTGGTTACAAAGTTTTCTGTTTTCAATTGTCTGGACTTTGTTTTCACGTGACTAGTTCATGCACACAATGGCATGATCAAGGCCTTTTATGCATGTACCTTTATTGTTCAGTTTTTCGCCAAATTGAAAGCTTGCTGTTATATCCTGCATTTATACCAATGGTAAGATTTAAACACATGCATGTTAGAATTGAAATCCCCAGCTTTATAGATATGTCTCTTGCCAAAAGAGACATATCTATATATCTATATATCAGGATTCGCTCCGACGAAGGGCTAACGCTCGAAACGTCAGCACTTGAATCTCTTTATGGTGGCCAATTGACATTATCAACCCAGTTTATAAAACCAAATTATATTGTTATACTTCCCACCGACGCAGCACCACAGTTTCTTTAGAAACTTACCCCCTCTTGCCAAAAGAGTCCACTTAAGTCATTTTATTGAGTTATTACCAAAATTGCGTTACTGTGATGTGGCTACGCAGACAGACCTTTTCACGTTTTCTATCACTATCTTGGTTTGGGGGCAAACACGACAAAATAACAGAAAATTTATGGAAAAAGTGGGGAATCTAATGGCTAAAAATCTTTATCGCAAAATCTTTCTGAATTGAACTTTAAGGTAACAAGTAAATGAGTTTGCTGATCAAATTTGCAGAATATAACCCTGCTAGGAAAGCTGCAATTTTGGTTGACACCATTCCATGTATTCGTCTGTAAAACCGAGCCGCAATTTAGTGGGAAAATAGGCCCTTTGTATGACCCAGTCACATTGTACAAAATAACACCCTGTTGGTGAGCAAGCTACACGCTGGGACATCCAAAACAAAGTGACTTCATGTCCCAAAGTATAGCTTGCTCACCAGCAGGGTGTTATTTTGTACCATGTGACTGGGTCGTGCAAAGGGCCTATTTAGAGACGTGTATGAAAAGCTAAGCGTGTGATTGCTCACTTCCAAGCACAGCTGTATCGTTCAAATTGGATTGATATAATCTCTTGCTATGCTTGTTTTACTTGACAATTCATAAAAAAATCAGAATGTTGATCTTCCTGAAATTATTGAGCATAGAACATCAGACTCTTCCCATACATTTACTGTAAATTCCTGTGTTGTTTGCCCTCCCCCCCCCCCCCTACCCAACCAACATGGTGCCAGAAACAATAAAAAGCTCCATCAAACTGCTTTTTATTCATGTTTTCAGAGGGATTTTTGGATTACTTGTGTGGAGCCTCCACAAGTACCAACTCCGAAAACACTAATACATCAGTTGGGGTGAACATCAAGACTGAGCCCTCGCATGTCTTGCTCTCACCGCCAATCACACCTCCAGAGGCAATGAATACAGATGATGATTGTGCATCGTCTTTCAACTTTGCGGACTACCTCTCAAAAGCTGGAAATCAACAAGATCAATCTCTGCTTTCGATGTTCCAACCTCAGATCCAAGTGAAACAAGAAGTGGAGGTTTTTAATCCCAGCCAGAATGTTACCACAACAGAGGGTCAGAACACAGCTACTCAGTATCTCCTCAATTTACTCCAAGGACAGAAGACACAGCAGCCACCACCTGCTATGAATACCAAGACCTTAGAACAGCTTCTTCAGGAGCCATCAATTCTTGCTCCATCTTCTCAGCCTCACACTGTGACAATTCAGCAACCACCTCAAGTGCAGCAACCAGCAATTGCGACACAGCAGGTATGTGACTCCCAGGCAGTTTTCAAAAATGCAGTGATTTTTGTAATTTTACTCAAAAGCACGAAATGAAGTTGTCGACAATTCCATTATAAAATGGTTTCCTGTAGATGTAACAAACTATCATTTGGAATAGTGGTTTTGCTTAATGCCAAGCAGGTCTTGTGGGGAATGAAAAAGGTTTATGAAAAGAGAGGTTTCTTTTCTTTGGCTGAAAATAATCATTAAGAGGAGTAAGCTGTTTTGAAAGAAAGGGAGAGAGAACTGCCTTGATCAATAAGATTACAGGTGAATTCAGGTTCTTTGGAGTAAATTGAGTTTTGAAAAGTCATTGAACAAAATATTTCAACTTTCTGTATGAACAACATGTGTGTGAGAGTTGACATTGAAATTAAGATGTGTCAAGTTGTTTTGAACAGTTACCCAGGGCATGCAATTAGCTTTTTTTTTCAGGAGCCATCTTGCTCCTAAATTTTCAATTGAAAGTGGTCGCCAAGTACCAAAAGTTAGGAGCCATTTGAGAGCATGTCAAAGGTGTCGCCACGATCAGAAAAGTATGGAATGTTGTGAGCCCGCAATATGGATGTTGACATATATTCGCTTTGTAGCATTTGTGACGATTTTGCTTAACAGACCTCATCGTTCACACCGATTCATCTACTTTAAAGTTTTATTTAGTTGCAAAAGACATCAGTGTAATATATACAAAACCCAAAGAGTTCTGGTTGCCAACTTGGCAACTAGTTTTTTTTAATCTTGGTCACCAGAATGGTAATCTTGGTGTCATTTGCAACTGTATTAGGCGTAATTTTGTGCCCTGTTACCTTGAGTTCATGTTTTTTATTCAATCTAAAGGTTCAACAAACTTCCCAGATAACCCCTCAGCTGTTGCAGCTGTTGTTACAGCAGCAGCAGCAGCAGGGGCAGCAACAGCAGGGACAGCAACAGCAGCAGCAGCAACAACAACAACTGCATCAGAAACAGCAGTTACAACAACAACACCAGCCGACACAACACCAACCCAAACCTCAGCTGTCAACACCGCAAACCCCACAGCACCCTGCCATCCAGTCAACGTCAAATCAGAATGTTTTGCTTCAACAGCTTTTGCAACAACTTGGTGTGATTCCCAGGCAGACTACTGCGGCAGCGACGCAGCAGCAGCAGGGGACTGTTCCCGACGAGCAGCTATCTCCCCAGCAACAGGTTCCTTCCCCTGCGTCTGTGTCGTCATTGTCGTCAACCCCTGGATCTCCACATCAACCAAGTTCTCCTGTTTCTCCTGTTCATTCATATTCACAGGTTGCCAGTCCTCAGACACAACAAGTGAGTAGCTTCATTAAAGGAGCTTCATCATGATATTTTGAGTTATTTTTGTGACAAACCAAATTACCCTTAAAATATACGGTACCGCTCAAATGTAAGTTACCACCGTCTCGCGAGAAACGCGACTCGTATGGAGAGAAACGAGACTCGTAGCGCGAGAAACGAGACTCGTATCGCAGGAAACGAGAACTGTCTCTAGAGAAATTTCTCGTTTCTTGCGAGTGCACTGCAAGTACCACTTGACGTTTTTTTGGATAAACAAAATAAACTGCTTCTGTGTAAACAGTTGTTCGCGTGCATTGGAAAAATCGTTCAGCGAGCATGTATCGTTGGTTTATTTTTTCGGTGAGATAAGCATGGGAGATGTGCGACTGGAGTTTTATTGTTACTGCTCAGTGGGCAATGTTTACATACAGATGAGTAGCACAATCATGATGTACATTTGAGTAAACCACATTTTCAACAAACGGTTTTGGTCATATCTCCGCAACGAAAAGTCGCTAGCTATCCAAGTTTGGCAGAAATGCTTCTTAGGTATTAGGGATCATTTACTGTAATAACTGGGAAAATCGGTAGTTTAACAAGATAATAAATGGAATCAAAAAATAACTTTGAGGACCCAAAATGGCGCGTCACGCGTAACATGCAAACTACCATCACAACAAGAAAAATGTTTTTTAGGTGCCTAACACTTTATTTATCATAACAAGAATTACAAATCATTTACAACACACAATAATCGAAACCTACAAAGCAAAAGATGAGGTTAATTTCTCACCTTCGAGAGAAACACAAGCAAAAAGCACAAGAAGTTCGACCGGCCGTTGTCTTGTTCCCTCAAAATTTCGCTGTAGCCAAGACACGCTTAAGACTTATCAAGAACTAACTCACTTTGAAGAATGCTCATTCGGTTTACTCTGTTTTGTGAAAGTTTCACTGAAAAACTCCACTCACTCGAAATGCCACAGTTCATTTTCTCGGTCTGAAACACATTGTCCGCCATTAAAATTTGCATAAACAACGAAGCAAAGCTTTGGAAGATGTCCTCTATATCTTTCTTGTTAAAAGTTGCATCGCCTTCCCCGTTGGAATTCCAGTTGCTCATTTCACGAACAAATTACTTGCCAAAATTCAGGTAAAAACCGCTTAAATCTTTGGAGAACGAGACCATTTTGTAAGGCTGAAACACTTCTTCGCTCTCAGGGTTCGTTAGAAGATTAAAGTCCGCGCGGAGAAGGAATAAAAGCGATTTCCTATCCTCGGGAAAAGACGCCATTGCAACGTTTCCTTCGAGCAAAAAGTGAAAACAACTTAGCAGCCAGGCCTTCACTTGTTTGATATCCGGTTTCAACCGGTTTCAACCGGACTCAGACCAGGTTTCAACCCAGTATTTTGCTGTTTTTTGTAATCCAGGTGTAAATTTTGCGGGAAATTTCAAACATGTAGTTGTTAAACAGCTGATTGAAGTGTGTTACATGGATTCTAATTCAAAACAAAAACTTTCAAGAATAGAACAGTGGAGAAAAAAAAAGGCTGAAGAAAAAAAGGAGAAGAACAAAGCTTATTATGAGAAGAACAAAAAGCAGATTATCAAGAAAACATTGCAGCACCGAGAGTCGCTTAAAAGTCGCCGTAAGTTTACAAGGCAATATGTCAAAGAAATAAACAAAAAGACAGTTCGATCTGAAAGAAAGAAGAATGCTGCAGGAAAGGAGGAGAAAAAGAAGGGCTCACAAAGGGAGAGGGCAAGAAGGTACAGGGAGGGGTTAAAGACAGGTACAAACTCACAGTCAACTTCACAAGAAGAGCGTGAACAACCACAGTTTCCGAACAGAATGGCGAAAAAACGGGCACTAGATAAGGCAAAGAGAGCCATGCCATCCTCCCCCATCAAGAAAGCAAACCTTTTACTCGAAATGAGCAGGAGCCCCCGGACACGAAAGATTCTGGTCAAGAAAGGAGCCATGCGGACTGCAGAAGATGAAAACGAAATTGAAGCACTAAAAGCTGTAGCTCAAGATCTTCATGAAGGGCTCAGTACCATCAAAGCAAACAAAACAACTTCTGGAAGATCAGCCTTCACAGCAGCTAAGTCACTGGCTTTTGGAGAGAGCGTAAAGAAAACAAGATCAGCAAAAGCACTCTCAAAACTTTTTTCGCTCGACAGGCGCAGTATTTCCAAATCTATTGAGAAGAGAATAAAAATTTTAAAAGGAGAAGAGTCCTGCTGGTTGGCCAAGAAACGACAAACACGCCGAGATGCGTTATCAGATGATACAAAAAAAATGGTGTTTGACTTTTGGACACATTCAGTTAGCAGGCCAACTGGAAACAAGAATGATGTCATGAGAAAGCGAGTTGAAGCAAAGGTATCAATTGAACACCCCAAGCATGTGTTAGAATTAACACAAACAGAAGCATTCCAAAAGTTTCAAACTGAACACCCTGAAGTGAAGCTAAAGCAAAGGAAATTTGAATCCCTCAAACCCTTCTTTGTGAAAGGTGCAAAGGAAAGAGATCGCCAGTCATGTATGTGCCGACAACATGTTGAAGCCCAGATGGTATTTAAGGACTGCATGAAGGTTCGGTCACAGTTGTCAGAACAAGAGGGAGTTGATGCCACCGTCTACACCTCTCTTTCAGAAGTCATTTCTCTGACCCTGTGCCCATTGGAAGGTGAAAACAGATACCACAACATCACCTGCCTGAAAAGAGAGTGTAATGATTGCGGTGTCAACAAGTTTGACTTGCTTCCTCAAGAAGCATCTAATGAGGGGAACATTGTAAAGTGGAAGAGGTACGATTACCTGCCTACTGGAAAGCTTGGAGCAGATGGGAAAGAGATAAAGAAGATCTCCCTTGTCAGCAAGGAAACACCACCAAAGGAGCTGTTTGACTACTTCTACAAGCTTTTAGAGTCATTTCCCTACCATTCCTTTCTGGCCAAGTGGGAAAGGGAGCAGTGTGACCAGCTGATAGCTCATCTGCCACTCGACCAGGCCCTCTGCATACATGACTATTCTGAGAGCTATGCCTGTAGATACCAGGATGAAATACAATCACAGTATTTCAGTATGGATAAAGTTAGCATCCATGTCACTGTACTCTACAGGCATGCCTCTTTGGAGTATGACGGTGTTTCTAGCACAGAAGATGAGCCAGAAGTAATCAAAGAGTATGTCTTTGCTATCAGTGATGATGTCACTCAAGACCACGACTCTGTACTCCACATAATTATCGAAGCTGATATCTGCTTATCTAAAAGATGAAGTTGGAGTTCAGATCACCAAAATGCATGAGTTCACCGACGGGTGTCCTGGTCAATACAAAAGCAAGCATTGTTTTGGAGACTTGTCATGCTCCCTTCAGCATCTGGGGTATGTTGTTCAGAGAAACTTCTTTGCTACATCACATGCAAAGGGGGAGCAAGACGCAGCAGGGTCCCATGTCAAGCAGAAAGCCACATCAGAGGTTCTTAGACGCAATACCACCATCACCAATGCAGAAGATCTCTGTTCTTACCTGAAAGCAAATTTCTCTGAGCCAGCTGCTTCTTTTTCATCTAGAAAGAATTCAATTGATCTGAAACGCAGGATCTTCTTTCACATCCCAGCATCAGGTACCGAGTGCATACCACGCAATCGACCAGAGGGGAGCTTCAAAACCCTGAAAGGTATCAGGCAACTGCATTCTGTGAAGGCCTGCAGTGAGCAGCTTAAGATCTTTGTACGTGAGAGGGCATGCTATTGCTTTAGTTGCCTGGAGGAGAAGTATGATGACTGCGAGAATCAGCAGTGGGTTGATCAGTGGAGAGAGTTACAGGTAGAAAGGGAACCATCTGCTGCACTGACAAGATCAAGAGAAGATGCAGGTGACATTGAACACTCTGTTCAACTAGCTGATCTGGCAGACAAGGGAACCATAGTTGCAGTAGCAGCTGACGATGACAGGCACTACGACTACTACCTGTTAAAAGTTGTTAGCGATGGTGGGGTCACACTTGAAAGCAATTATGAAGATGAATATGGATCTGTTTTCTCCCGTGGACAAAGGGTGCTGCTTGGACACTTTTTCCTTAGAGAAAACCTGATTGACTTCACATTCAAACTGGAAACCAGGAAACAAGCAGCTGTTCTAACTGGGACTGTGCGTCACACCTGTAGAGATCTTGTGTTAAAGTCAGCAGAAACACGAAGACGGAAAGCTATTTATAAACTGCCTATAACTGAGCATGAAGAAATCATGGCTTCATTGTAAAACCTTTTACATGCAAATAGAACAAAAAAGAGTTATTTATTGATATAACACATCATTAATAGCTCAAAATCTATTAATTCAACCTCTATAAAGAAATTGACACACCCGCAAAGGATTATGGGTAATTTGAAAAGACATTAGTTTTGAATCAATTTATACAAAATATCATATTTTTTAATGAGTTATGACTTTTTAAGAACATTTTATAGTATTTGGTGCATTTCTATTGAATTCTATAAAAATTTGGTAAATTTCCCTATGTTACACAAATGTACATCATGATTGTGCTACTCACATGTATTGAGCGACATTTGTTTTGCCTGTTCTTAAACTGCTTAAAATGAAATGAAACTTGGTCGGCACTCGATATCGGTATCGGCGCCGCGACGCGCCTGATTTAATTGACTATACACTGTGTATGTTCTACATACATTCAGTGGCATAAAATCAACTCAACTGACTTCTTCGTGAATTACATAGGTTAGAGCTAAAACATTTTGTGTTAGTAGCACCTTCGCTTTTCGGAAAACTTTTACTTTCATCAAACAGTCGACTCGACGAGTTGTTGAGATGTCGCCTGATCGCTGTGACGGACATATCGGACTTGTTTGGCTGTTTTCAACCAGCTGTTTATTTGTCGTTTGGCTTGAATTTTGGTTTTTCTTTATGCAGATAAGAATTACTTTCATCAGATGAAAAGTAAATTTCTTCGGTCAATTCCAATTTCGGCGGAAGGGAAAGTCTGAAAACACAGCACGTCGAACACGGCAAATTCCCGGAAAAGAACTCGATAATTTCAACTTCTTTTATTTTGATTTTTGCATTATTCAATAGACCCTTTTCATAAGTGGCTGCCAATTATAAATTCTTTTGTAAATATTAAAATTAGCCTGACTAACCTCGATTTTGAGTTGATAATTCAAAAGAATTTTTACTCCCAAACGAGTTTAGTGAGGCTAATTTGAATGCATACAAAAGAATTTTAAATTGGCAGCCATTTATGAAAAGGGTCTATGGGTGTGGAAAAGTTGAAGGAAACAAAAAATATGCAGAAATCTGCTGAGTATATAATAAATGTAGACAAGATTCTCAGATTCAGGGGAAAGCGAGCAAAGGTCAAGAAAGCATGACAAAAGCGTGACGCATTGGCCTGTCACAAGTTTTATTTACTCGCGTCTACAAGTATGTTGCTGGAGTCTTTAAAGTTGTTCGTAAAACCTTGGGATTTCAACCTCGTGCGGTCGCTTGCATTTTTTGGTGACTCCTTGTGATCGATCGTTTCAAACTGGGCCAAATTCTAGCACAAGTTTTGATACAGAAGCTTGTGGTAAATATTTCGGGCACACAATATGCAAATTCACCACGCTGGTAATGAACAGAAGAAAGTGTAAACTTTTCCGCAGGTACCTTAACTGGTGTATTAATTTGAGATTATTGACAATGCTTTTCACTCAGGTTTTGCATTTAAGATAAATTCTAACAACACGACAAGTTTCGATTCCAAAGTTTTCTTGAGTTCGCTCGCACGCAAACATGCCAACATGCAAATTCAATGCGCTGTGTGTCGTGAAGTAAAAACATCCTGTGCAGTTGTGTGTGAACACTTTTACCGTGTCTCTATTTTCGAGTTTTGAAATTGTTTTCAATCAAGTTTTGCATTTCAGATGAGAACAATAAAGTTTAGCGACGCGTCGAGTTTCGATTCAATCGCTCGCATGTAAACAAGCCAATATTCAGTGCACTGTCTATCAGCTGAAATGTAATGTTTATTGCGAGTTTTTTAAGCTTGCCGGCATGCCATGAAATTGAAAGATCTGTTTTAATTGTCTCGCCGATGTGTGCCGAGAGCAAAATTTCCCCCTGTCAAAAATTTAATGAATGTTAACTACCCATCGAAAAGCACCTCGATTAAAGACATTAAACATTCGGTCTATTTTAGTGTAATCAAGCTCACCGGCAACTGCTGTGAAGTGTCAAAAATCTCAAAAACAACCATATCTTTTAAGATCGCGTCGCCGGTCGGTTGTGGACTGCAGACAAAAATCTTTTACATGGAAGCCGCTTTCTTGCGAGTCACATATTCCATACTAAACGCTTCAGTGATTCTCGAGAGAAACGAGAACCTTCTCGCGAGAAACGAGACTGGTATCGCAGGAAACGAGACTCGTATCACGAGAAACGAGACGAGAGGTGGTAACTTACATTTGAGCGGTACTGTAATGTAGGAAACCTAAAACTAACAGTTCACGAATGAAGACAAACACCAGAGAGGTGATACTAAACCAAAAAGGAACGGGGATGGTTAAGGATGGAGAAGATTGAGGTGGATCACAAATGATGAATGATGATGATGAAAAATTTAGGCTATTTTTTTCAAAATGCACAAACTGTGGTGTAGCTCCTTTAATTAGAGGAAGTTTGTTTTCACCTTGGTGTCAATGAAATCACGGTGCAGTTAGGGGAATGACCATCTTCTTTTGGCTGAAATGTACCTGAGCATTCACTAAACAACAAGAAGCTCAAAAAAATGTAAAATTTCAACCCTGAAAGTTAAGCCCAGGACTGTCTCTAAAGACACTGCCATTATTGAAAAGACAAAGGAGCATGTGAAAGGTAGTCACATGAGTCACACAGACATCGTTTGTTTTCTATGGGCCAGCAGCCACTGGTTCATACAAAACAGAAGATGTTTAACACCATCAGGACCAGCACCAGCTGTCCATCTTAAGAGAGGTGTCTGGCTGTTTAAAGTGGTACTACTATGAAAAAATGTTCTTGTTCCCTTTCGATTCCGATTTTATATTTGGCGAGAATGCACCATGCCAATTATTGCGCCTCAATTTTCAAAATAAGTCTGGTTTTTTGAACGACAAATTCTAGTTTAAACTGTCCACCATTACCAGATTCGACTTCAGTCAAGTTTCATTGAGAGAGCTGGATCAAGAGAGAAAATGACGTCGTAGAGTCACTAGTTTAATTTTTGTACCGTGTGAACCCAGCTACTTTGGTATGGAGAACAGCAACTTGCTTCTATAAGCTCGTGCTGCATACTAATGAGCTGGGTTCACGCATTGCAAAAATAAACTAGTGAGCACATGACGTCATTTTCTCTCTCAATCCAGCTCTCTTAATGCAACTCGACTGAAGTCGAATCTGGTAATGGTGGACAGTTTAAACAAGAATTCGTCATTAAAAAAAAACAGACTTTTCTCGAAAATTGAGGCGCAATACATGTAATTGGCATGGTGCATTCTTGCCAAACATAAAATTGGAATCAAAAGAGAACAAGAACAACATTTTTTCATCGTAGTACCACTTTAAGCAGTGTGCCGGCACCAAACACCTGTTGTCCGTTTTGTCGAGATTTCATATGAAACTCTATTTACAGAGGTTTCCATTAAGACAAAATTAGCAGTGAACTCCATTTCCAGTCGTGTCTATACCTTTAATTCTGTAGAGCTGTCTAGATGAGTTGTCACTTTTTATCATCGAAACCTATTGTCTTCTAGACTCGTCTTCAGCCACAAATTGCCAAGTCAGATTCCACAACTACTGTGATTGGGACTATAGATTTGAGCCAATCACAGATTCAGCCAACACTTTCTCAAGGACCCAATGGTGTTCTTACAGCTACAATCCCCATTGTCTTGGATCCCAACAAGATTCCAATCAGTCGCCTGACAAATTCGAAAGGACAAGGAGGAGTCAAAACGGAAAAACGTTCAGCTCACAATTTGATTGAGAAGCGTTACCGCACCAGTATTAATGACAAGATTGTGGAGTTGAAGGACCTTGTATGTGGGCAAGATACCAAGGTATGGAAAATGCTTTCTCAAACTCATTAATAAAGAAATCAGAACAGCATTACTGTGACCATAGTTTGGAAACTGATCTTAACTAGCATAGATTTTTATGATTTGGTCCAGGGCTTGACACTAACGGTAGCCAACTAGGCATAGACTAGTCAGGGCTTCTGATATTTCGCGTGGTTGCGGAGCCGCAGAATTCAAGTATTTCCGTGAAATCCCGCGAAATTGACAAAAACACGCGAAACACTGCGAAATTTACTACAAATCTTACCAAATACATGTCGGCACAACATATTTGAAACTTATCTTAACTATTGGGGCTGTTTACGTGCCGTAAACTTGTAAATTTAACTTGAAATTTCACCACTGCCACGAGTAAACAACATGGCAAAAACTACCATGCGTTCTTAGATTAATGTTGCGAAAAACTGGGCACTGGACAATGTGAAGACTTTTCGTTGCTACTATACGGAGTGTGAAAGGAAACTGCTGTCTAGTAATGCAGGCACATGTTTACTCGAACGTGCAGGACCGACGATCGAGATGCAAGAATGAACCTTCAATCACGAACAATCTTGCCTTAAAACTACAAAGCAACACAAGGCAGCGAGGAAAGAAAAGAAATTTATTGCATTGCTGTTTTGTTTAAATTGCAGCTGAAAAAGGAGGATAACTGGTTGACGTTTTTGCCGCTCGAAACAAGAACAGTTTCCTTCAGAACTGTGTTGGATGAACTTTTATGTTTTTTTTCTTGCCCTGAATTTGACATCCTGCAGTATTTTTTTCTGGCATGTTTCTTGTCCCAACAACATCTAAGTTGTCACTAGCCACGAGGCTAGTAAGCTGAAAACTTAGTGTCGAGCACTGTGGTTTATTTTGTTTTCTCCATAGTTTTAGTTTTAATTGAGAAGTTTGAAGTTTGGCAAAAATGCTCCATTCCATGTTGTAGTTTCAACTCTCTTCTCAGTGTTTGCAAATGTGATGTCTCTCGAGTATGATATATTACTTGAAACAATAAACTTGTGTTCCAAATAGTGAAAGCTATGGAGTCACTGAGCGCTTATACTAACACTAAATCTTAGTTTGGCTCGCAATTCAAGTATACAGAATAATTTTAAAATTAAATTTAGTTTCAGTTCATTATTTAATACATGTCTAATACTGTCAATTCAGATGAACAAGGCTGGGGTTTTGAGGAAGGCAATAGAGGTTATCATAAAGCTTCAAAATGATAATGCACGCCTCAAGCAGGAGAACATGGCATTGAAGATGGCACAGCAAAAGAGAGGTATGGTTTCAAGAAGAACTGGCTGTGGAATCCAGATTTCTCAAGGCCTCAGTTTTTCAACCTCCTGAAAACTCAAATCAAAATTATTTTGTTATTCTTTTTCAGTAGAACACGGTCATTTTCCCTTATTTTTCTAACCAGTTTCGTTTGAAGGTTTGAGATTCATAGCTTCTTGGTTTAAAGGGGCATTGTCACAGTGATTTTGGAGTGTTCAGCAGGTTTGCTCGTATAAAAAATGCTCATGCAGAATTGTGAAGAACATATCAAATGGAAGAGTAAACCATAATAATTGGTTTCCTATTTTTTCAGGAAATGGCTTGAAAATTTTAAAACTTTGGCAATTTTTTTCTTTTTTCAATCCTCTTCCATCCTCACCATCCGTAACAACAGACATCAGTAAATGGTTTCTATGCAATAATGTGGACTTAGGTGACAAAACTAAGCCATTGAAGACAAGTTTTAGCTTTTAAAAGTGTTGCTAAAATGGTGCGACAATGCTCCTTTAAGTTTAACTGTAGAGCTTTTAACAGTGTGTAAAGCAAGATTACCATCAGAGATTACCACAGAAAGTATTCCTGCTTCGTCAGGAATGACAAAAGCATTAGGATACGCAGCTTCGATCATCAACTAAACTGAACAATCCAGTACATTGGATATACCCACAAAAAACTGTTGAAAGAGAAAGATAGTTTATTGTTGTTTTCTTGTCCTCAATCAGAAACCATCACAGAGCTTGTGAGGAAACAAAAGGAACATCAGATAAAGAAGGAAATGAAAGAAGATAGTGATATTGCTGAGTCAGACGCTAGTGAGATTGAAGAACTCACTAAGCATGTTATAGCAAATCCTTTGACTCCACCGACACCAGATCCTTTGACGAAGGACAAGACTCACATCAAGATGGAGGCCTTGCCTGTTAACAGCTGTGGAATGATGGACCGAACACGCGTTGCTTTGTTTGCCTTCATGTTTACCTTTTTGTTTATCAACCCACTGAGTTATGTTGTTCCCCAGCTGGACAAAGGTAATTTAGTAATGTTTTGTTTGAGGGTGGCTCCAGATAATGTCCTCACTCACTCCATGGAAAGCCGTTGTAAATTCTTTGGGGAGGGGTTCTTGAAATAAAAAAGGGGTGGGGGCATGGACATTTTCTGGAACAACACAATGACTTAAATGAGCTTTTCAAACAAAGTTTTAATAAACAGAAAAAATAATACATAAGGATGGTTACCACTATAGAAGGTTAAGGTCGCACTGGCTATGACATAGCTCCTTTAACTTTTTGACATTTGTACTGCATCTAAGGTGCACTGTACTGACAGTCTGACGTTGTTCCCTGCTCAAACAGGTACACTTTTTCCTAGCTCTGTGGAAAGCGACAGGCCACATGCCGGGGGAAGAACCTTGAACTCTTATGGTGATGCTAGTGCCATGCATCAGGACAACTGGCTGTTGAGTATTGGCCTCTTTGCAGCCAAGTGGCTGTTTCATTCAGTCATAGCTATAGCTGTGCTAGTGCGCATCTTTGTGTTTGGTGAGCCTGTGACTCGACCGCACTCTGATAGTTCTGTCCTGTTCTGGAGACACAGGAATCAAGCTGACAAAGATTTGGCCAAGGTATAGATATGGTGTTGCAGTGTAATTCACAGAGGGGAAACCCTAAAAATCCTGGAATTTTATATTTCTTTATTTTCCAGGCCTCGAGGAAAGCGCAAATGAGTAGTATAAACCCTGGCCTAAGGTGTCAAGATCATTGTAATAATTGTCTTTGACGTGTTTTTTATTATTTTTTTTTTACCCTCTAGGGTGATATGATTTCTGCATCACGGCATTTAGAGATCTGCCTTAGGGCTCTGAAGCGTCCACTTCCAGTCTCCAAACTTGACGTGGCGTGTGGTCTGATCTGGCAGCTAATGCGCCACGTCCTTCACAGGTTATGGATTGGAACATGGCTTGCCTCTGCTGCTGGGGGAATAAAACTTCGAAAAGGAAGCACTGACACTAAAGATTATGCCAAAATATCAGCAAAGGATGCAGCAATGGCGTACCATCAGTTACATCAGTTAAGCCTTACAGGTACTATAGATTTGACCTTTGGAAAAAAACTTCTGATATGATCAATATATTCTTGCCATGCTATATGGTACTACTAATACTACTTTAAGGGAAGTATTTATTTAATTTATGTTACTGAATTGTTTAATAAATCTCAATCTCAGGCCCTTGGTGTTTACCCAGCCAATGATATTCAGTTGGAAGCTACTGAGCAGTACTTCCACATAGTAGTAACTGTTTATTAGCTGTACAGTTTAGTTCTAATTCTCAAGTAATAATTTTTATATCAAATGCAAGATGGAGTGTTTCATCTCTTTTCCAAACACAGAGAAGAGAGTTGAAATAATGACGCACAGCAGAGTACAATCCCATCACCAGAGCCTTTTCTTTTGGTCAGCACCAAGAACACGGATTTTGGTCAGGACTGGTTTTTGGAGCAAATGGACTTCTGGGATCGGTACTGGCCAGAGTCCACATTCTTGGTGCTGAATAAACGAAAAACAGGCTTTGGGGAAACGTTGCCAAACTTTGAGGTGTTTGAAAAGGCGATGAAACTCCCTCTCATCAGTTTTTTATATTAATAGATGAGACTTTAATTCATGATCATGCAAATCAGTGAAAGCTGAGCTGTGTTTTCAAGAGATCCTGAATCATGTTGTGTGTTGCTTTGTTGTAGGCCATGTCTCTGTGAATGGCTGGCGTTCTTCCTTTCTTGGTCTGGCAGCAGTGAATCTTGCAGAGTCTGCTGGAAAACTTATTAGCATAGACGTCTTAGCAGAGATCCATGTAACAGCTGCAATTCAAATAAGGACTTCATTCCCTGAAGGGCTTCACTTCATAGCAGTAAGTTGGGATTGACATTTTATGGGCTTTGATACCTGCAGCCAAACATTGACAGGGTTATCTAAAGTAGATGGATGCAAGAGAAAATCACTATTTACTTCATTACTAATATTTGGGTGGCTATGAGACAGATGGCAAAATCGTACAACTTACTCCTCGGCAATGACAACCCTGCCACAAGTTTACAACAGATTTACATAGAACAAGTATATTTTCTTTGAGAAAATGCTGCACCTTATAACTGAAGAAATACAGTACTTTGGGTAACCACAGGATAGAACTGTAGGCTAATTTTGTTTAACTTTATTTTGTTGTTTAACAAATACTTTTCTAAGTTATTTTGGGTAATGTTATTTCAGAGATACTTTCTTGGCCGTGCACAGACAGCTTATGCAGCTCGTGGCACCACAGTCCCAGCTTCACTGCAGTGGCTCTTCCGTCCACATGGACACCGTTTCTTTGTCAGTAGCCGATGGTCGTCCAAAGTAGGGGACAGCTTGTGGGCAAGTGTTAGTAACAAAGGTGAGAGGAACCTGCTCACAACCAATCGTCTTGCCTGATGCCGGCCCTTAACACCACTGTCTTCCACTCAGTTAAGCTTTCCCTGGGTAATTGTGCCACGCTTGTCTTTGTTTAATCCTTTTAATCCACCATAAACTACAAAGATGGCGACTGGTTCATTTACAGTAGTACCTATAATTCTTTGCGTGCGAAAACCCTAAAAATGCAAAGAAAAGCAACCTAAACTTTCAAACTCGGAAAAGAACGAATGTGTGGTTTAATTGCAACTTTCTATATACCCTGTGAGCTGTGTTTGTGTCTCAAGGTATTGTGGTAAAATGTACAGCTGCCATCTTTTTTCCTACAGTGGACAGTCCCAGATGGCCAGACAACTCCACTCTTTTTTTAAACTTGTAGTTTAGTCTAAAATGCATGGTAAGCAGCTCTGTGCTGAAGACAAGCTTTTGCTGGTTGGCCTTTGAAGTTGGTGTCTGGTGATTGCCACTTGTAGGGCCAGTCTCTGATTTGCTTGAATCCAGTATGGCTCTGCCTAGCTTTAAAGGGTCCCTTTTGTTGATGACACATCTTGAAAGGTTGCTGAACCATTTATATTCTTTTCACCTTTAGCTGATCCAGTTGCACATGTTAGTCAGGCCTTTCGGGAACATCTCCTTCGCTATGCACTGTCCTCCATTGTCTTGCCGAGTGCAACTGATGACGATACCACTGGTGATGAAAGTGCCCGTGATGCTCTTAGCTACCTACACATGCTGAACGAGTGTGCGTCCACCAGTATGAAGCCTGCAGACATGTCTTCACCTGTCGGGGATGACCAGGTGGCGAAGTGGTGGGTTGCAGTGGGTATGGTGGCCGTTCATTGGCTGCGAGGTGATGACGAGGCTGCAGAGAGGTTTTATAATACAGTAGAAAGTGTCCCAAAAAGTCTTTGGAATGCAGAGTAAGTTGACATTTTGTTATTGAACTAATTGTTGTGTATGTATATCTACTATCCTGCTGCAAACCCAGGCATTACTGCAGCGTATGAAATTGCGGTTCTCTGGTCCCCAATGCTAATGAAACTGAATTAATAGTTAGCGACCAGAATTTCAAGGCTAGTCGCCAGCAGACAAATCACTTCTGGCGTCTCGTCTATGTCTCTGGTGCTCAAGAAATGAATTTCATTTTAAGTTGAACAACTTCGCATGTGGTTTCCAACAAGAAAATTGCCCCTTACCTTTTTGAAGTTTCTAATCTTTTCAATAAACCTGCCAAAACACTTTCAAACCCTGATAATTATTTTAAGGCAACGTAAACTAACAGAATGAAGGTCCTGATACTTTGGAACGGTGCCTGGATAAAAGAGACCTTTATCACGCATTTGTTATTCTTTTGTGTTCATGCTAATCTGCCTGCCCAACCTCATCTCTGAGTTCAAGTTCTTTTGTTCTTTTGTACATGCTGACGAGGCTGGACGGGCAGATTAGCATGAACACAAAGAACAACAAATGCGTGAGAAAGGTCTAGAGCCAGCTTCGGTTCCCTCGTAGTGAATTGTGGAAAATGTTCACGTGTGAGAATCCGTAACTAGAATTTGATGTTGAAATTTGGCGCGTTTCCCTTTGCAGAGATCCTGTAGCAAACTCCAGGAATCCATTAGCGAAAGCCATCTTAAGAGCCTATCTAGCCAAGAAGCAAATCCTGAGTGGTAACACACTGCCTAGCTCCCTTGAAGACTGCACCCAGCTGTGTAAAAAATCGGGCCTTCATCTGCAGGAGAGCATCAACCTGGCATCTTCTCTGTACCAATCCAGCGCAAACCGGCTACACCAGTTGGCACAGCTGCTGTGCTGTGATTGGCTATTGGGCACACGCAAAGATATCTGGGAGTTGTCACAAAAGCCCCACATCGGCACGACAGTCACGACTGATCCAGTGGAACTGCGATCATTTCAGAATGATCTCGAGAGTTTGCAGAAACTCACTCACAACCTTCCTGCAGCCCTTCCACGGGTAAGATCAAACCCTAAACATTCGCCAACAAGAACCTCTCTAACCAGACACCTGGTGATTTTCGCAGCCGCATTCAAACACTGCATTTATGTAATATACACCGCTTCCAAGGAATAAAGTAATGTGCATCTATACTGTGCATGAAAGCTTACTCCTTTATAATAGGCCTTTTGCAACAAACGGTCACATGGTACTAAATCCGCCATGCTGTAGGGCAAGCTTATTATTATTCCCGCACTGGGACATCCAATCAAACTTGAATTTTCTTTGATTTCATTTGGCTGTCCCAGCATGGCGGATTTAGTACCATGTTACCGTAGTTGTTTACCAAATACCAAAAAAATCCGGAAATGTCGGATGGAATGTAAATGGAAAGACTAATTTTGTCTCCCCGAACGGAAATTTCTTGGGAAAATGGGATTTCTTGAAAGGTAGTCCAAAATTCCCAAACGGAATTTCTGAACGGAAATTGTGCTTACCATTTGCCATTCACCACAAGTTCCAGGCCCTACGCCAATAATGTAAAACTCGCCCTTGGCTTTTTCGGTAAGTTGGGTCTGTTTTTGTAAATGGAACACGCCATTCCCAAACGGAAATTTCCATTGGGGACTTTTGCTTTCCATTTGCACAAACCGTCGACCAACCGGTTTCCCCGTGTAAATGGTAAACGACCCGTTTGTTGCAAAAGGCCTATTATTACCGTTACAAAATAAATGAAAGGCTCGAAGCATATTTTTGTAATATGACAGTTAAACTGTTTCTCGTTTTTGAGTGGCAATAAAATCTAATTCATATATGAAGCTACTCGAACCAATTTATTTTTACTGTTGTTCATGAACAACACTGGACTATTGATAATATCAAGGACGTTTTCTTTCCGGCGACGACCACGAAAGAAAATAAGATTAATTTATGTGGTGCTTTTTTTAATTCCATTCCCAGCTTTATTTGTACGAAGCTGTAGCTCGTCTGATGGCAGGCGCTAACCCCACAGAGACTCACCATCTGTTACAAAGGAGCACTCTGAGGCAACGAGTGGTTACTTCACGTCATCACAAAGGACACCAACCTGAAGATGAAGGTACAGTGATCAATGTCTAATTTCTCATTGTAGTATGCATATATCGTCAACAGAGCAGGTGGCGAGAATAAAGAATGTCGTCAACAAGGGGCAATGCGGTATTGTCCCTCACATTTCTTGGCTCGATGTAAAACTCCTATCTAGGGAATTTCAAATAGCTAGATTATGACCTCGAGATTTCTATCGCGTGATAGTGGGCCTGAATCAGCTATAATCATGAGATAAAAAATCGAGAGCAGATAATTTAATTTTTTAGTATAAATTTACAAGATTATCAGATGTTCGACACTTAACAAGATTATCTTCATAAACACTGTAAACACTTCACAAATGCGAAGAAGCGGCCGCCATTTTGTTGACAACCGCTACTCACGTATAGTGAGTAGCGTAGCCTTTCAGAGAACAGTATTCAGGATAGAACGCTAGTAGATTTATATTAAACAAATTAGAAAAGTTCGGTCTGATTTACCTTATCTGTCCTACTTTGATTTATTCACGAAACCAAAACAGCTCAAGCAGAACCTCTTTGTTGTTTTACTGTCAGGTACTAAAACCAGGAACACCGGAACACCGGAACACCGGAACACCACAAAACACGGAACACCGGAACACCCCGGAACACCAGAAATTTATTGGCATTTTATTGTATTTTTGGTGTTCCTGGGTGTTCCGGTGTTCCGTGTTTTGTGGTGTTCTGGTGTTCCCGGTTTTAGGATATGCCCACTGCCTTAGCAAGCTACTTGAAATAGCACAAGCAAGTTTCGTTTTTTTCCAAGGAAAATTCTTTACATCATGACATGGCAAAAAATATTAAAGGTAGCACTCCTTTAAGAAGTTTCTGTTTTGATTCAACAGGTGATGAGGAAGAAGCCACATGCGTAACAGGCGAGCGGGAGAAGGCAGCAGCTCTCATGATGGCCTGTCGGCATCTGCCTCTACCATTCCTGTCGGGCCCATGCCAGCGAAAGAAGATGCTGGTGGAAGCTGCAACATCACTGGAGAAAATCGGCGACAATCGTGCCCTGAGAGAGTGTCAGCAGCTTCTGTTGCAGCTTAACACAGTGTCGGCTGTTGAATGATAGTGAACTTCTTTCGTTTTTATATTATCAATATCATAATTATTATAATTGTTATCGTGTTATACCTACCTATTTTTTCAACGCAAAAGAACGCGCGCGAGCAAAATACACGTTTTACGCTGGAGTCCAGTTCTCTCGCGATTCATTCACGGCGTTCGCCGATCGAGGAAAAATACAAAAAAATAGCGGACTGTGAGAAGTCTATACCTGCCCAGTCGTTGAAACATTTTGCAAGACCCTAAATTTTGTAGCAGTCGAGGTAAAAATGACTTCAGCTCATTGACGTTTAGAAATCAAACGCTGTTTTAGCTGTACCATGTGTAAATGAAAGTCTTCTCGAAAAATTGGAATATTGTCCCGAGTAAGTTTCCAGAGACATTATCGAAAAAATCTCAAACTTCCCTAAATTTTAACAACACTACTCCATGATTCCCCGAAAATTTACCGACCCTCTTAACTCCTGGAAGAATTTTTCTCCCCGAAACAGGCCTTCTTAGAGTTGACATCCCCCTTACAATCTGCAGAATGCTGGTGCGTGGGGATAACATGCGAAAGACTATAGTATCAGTGAGGAGTTGCAGTTATTTTCCTTGCCTTTTGTTGCTGCAGACTGTTGGGTCTCTGCGATTGTACAGTACTTTTCAGTGTCCCGATAAAATATCTTCCAATTGAATAAACCTTGAAATTATGGTTCACTAAGCAACACAGAAGTCAGAGTCCCGTAAGACTGGGAAGCAACAGCAAATCTTAGCAAAGTCATAAAAACGCTCTGTTTAGAAAGTGAACTCAAAAATGTACTCGTATTGTTTTATTAACAAAAAGTAAAAGCAATATTTATAATTCGTATTTCAAGAAGTATTTTATTTTATAATTACGAAACAAGCTACTGTCAGATATTTGTTCTTGTTTGTTGGAATGAGTTTAGCCCATCACATCCGGTGGATTTCTGACAGAGTATAAACGCCGTTAATTTTATTTGTATTGTCTACATAGTAAAATATTACATGTAAAATATTAAGTAACTACTTGTTAATAAGCTGGTGTCCTTTGAGGTAGAATGGGCGATTTGCGCGCATGTCGTCAATAATTCGTGCTGAGTTATCTTTGCTAACAATCTCGTCCCCAGAGAACGCGATCCTTTTTGGATGGGAGTAAATCGAGGCCTGGGTTGGACTGAAAACTGGCCAAGAATAATGCAAATTTTGTCTGGCTGGAAAACGTGTTCATTTCATCAACAATCTACGACTCGCGCTCCCCACCCAACCTTCGGCTTCGGCTGATAACGCTTACCTCGCCCTTGATAATTAACAACTATTCACCGAAGTGGAGGTGGCTAGGGGTGGATATTTACCGAGCCGCAAATATCCAGCACCGGCCACCGACAATGAAGTGAATAGTAATTTTAGTACATACCAGAACAGTGACTAAATATAGCTCAAACAATATTATTTCAACTCATTTATTGAACTCAATCATTTACGCGAGGGCCTGTGGGAGGCTCACGAATTTCTAAAGGGCAAAGTATATCCTATCATTGAATAGCCAATGAGTGCGCAAACAACGCTTTCCACTGTTTAAATATATGCTAATTTTGGATATCACGAAAAACCAGGAATTCCCGTTTCCGGCTTTTGAATCGCCTGGAGGGAACCGTTTCGCTGGATGAGGGTAACGCTGGCTCTGGCGGACGAGATTGATTAAAGCACTCGGTATTTTTCTCCCGACAACGGGAAGCTGGTTGTTGTGGGAAGATTTCGCCCTACATTGTATGTTAAATTAATGGTGTAAGCTTCAAGTCATAAAGTTACATAAGTAATTGAAAAGCAAAAAAAAAAAGGTTAAAATATAATATCAATAAAAAACGTTTTCTTATTTTTTTGTGATGTAAGTGCGACGACACCTTTCTCTATCACCCTCTTCCTGACAAATACTGTTTACCAAGAAATGTAAACTAAAACTTCAGCCCGTCAACGGAAAGGTCAGGAAAGAGCATTCAGAGCGACAGATCCCTCCAATCCATACTAAACTCTAGTTGGTGCTGGCTAAAGGGGATGGCCGAGAGGGAAGGTTGAACAGATTGAGAACGGACAGTCTCCTTTATTGTGCTTATGCTTGTAGAGCTCGTTTAAGACCAAACACTTCATGTTGCTTAGCAACCTCAGGAGGCTGGATTTTGCCATCAACTGGCCAAGCCAATCTCCTGCTGAGAATGTTGACAGTCTACATTGGGAAATTAGGGTAGTTTATGTATATTGTCTACATTTATTGACGCGTAACCACACATTCATTTAGTAAGCACACGGGTAACACGAATGTTTAAAATTATCGATGTTCTGCAGCCGTTGCCCGGTAGTGTAGTGGTCATGCGACGCATTCGTGATGCGGTTGACCCGAGTTCGACTCCGGGTCGGTGCTTTTAACATTTACTTTTTTCCTTTTCAAAATCCTAACAAAATATAAGTGTCCCGAGCCATTCCTGTATTTAGCCACTCGTATTATGACGCGAAGCCGCCATTTTGAAATGAACCTAACTGTCTACATTCTCTAGCGGGAGATTGGGTTGAACTGGCACATGATCCATTAGGGAATTCTTTTCCGAACGAAACTCCCGGTGAGTGCTCGATCAGAATCTTATTCTTTTCTAGATCCTTTCCGGAGTCTTTCCGATTTCCTTTCAGATCTATTAAATTTATTTTTCTATCGTGTAATAAATCTCGTATAGCCAAGATTGCTCGGGACCCTCGATCTAGCTTTTGGTGCGTTCTGTACGATCTTCCCGTCGAATTACATTTAGGGGACGCAAAAAATCCTTCAGGTGTGCGTACCCCGCCTTAATACGAGTTAAACTAATTGAGTCAACTGTAATTCAAACTACTAGTGCAATACAATAATTACAAAGATTGTTCAGCGGAACAAAATCATACCTATCTTCAGTAGTTTGGACGGCAATATGATATGAATTCCATGTCAGTGTTGAAGACTACATATTTCATTTTCAGACTGAAAGTAACCCAAAGTTAAATTGTTGCAGGTTTGGTTTGACTAAGATCCGAAAATCCCACTTTTTTCAGCACTTTTTCCGCACATGCAATTGTTTTTTTTTTTTGGTTCATTTAGATCAGAAGCAGTTGAAAAACGGATGAGACACTGTTTTCAACACGGAGTTTTAAACATCAGTAACTTACAAAATGAAATGAAGTGGAAGACAATTCCGAAAACGCCGGTTCAAATTCCGTGATGACCTTCAGTCCACCCAAATAACATGAGAACATTCGAAAATTGATTGAACATGTAATGCAATAAACAAGTTTCATCAGCATGAATCAATTATACAACAACAATAGCGTTTGCAGGTGCAAAGCGTAAAGTTAGCAACTGAGCAAACGTGAAATTGTAAAAGACCGACTAAAAGCATTTTTTCAAAAATCTAGACAGAGATGCAAGTTTATTATTTGATGTGTTGGCAACGAGTATACAGTCGAAAGTAAACACGATTCCATTTTATCTAAACTAAAAGAAGTGCAAATTAAATAGAAAATAACTCGAAGGACGTGACGCACTTAAGCGAAAAATATATGACAAAGATACTTACGAAAATAAAATGCACTGAATGAATACAATGCACAAGTTTTCATTTCTATTTAAAAATGTTCTAATTGACGGATTTGCGGGGTGTAAATTTAGGCAACTGAGCAAATGTGGTGAAAAGCTACTAAGAGTAAAGCATTTTTTTTTAAATTTTCAACAAAAAACTTGTTAGTATATTGTTTGATTGCATTCACAGGGTGCAATTCAAAAACAATGAAAGTAAACAAAATGTTATTTCATTTTATAAGTAAGATCAAAACAGGAATAAAGCTACATAAATATGAAACGAAAATAACTTTCGTCTACGTTCGAAAAATTCACTAAATTAAAAAAGGGCCAGATTGTGAAGGACTGCCAGATCTAAGACACGACACTTTCGAAGTCAATATGTTTTCTCAGCATGATCAAAAACCGTGCTGACGTCGTTTTATAAATAATGAAAAGCTATTTTATACCCTATGTATATTGACTTAGAAACCACCATTATTATTCATTCAAAAGAAATATTTTTGTACGATTCTTCATGACAGCAAGATCACCAGATCATTTTACATCTCGATTCCTGGGGGAGTCTAGTTATAATGGACTACACGGTGAGGTTCCGCCTGCATGAGAGGAATACCGGGGTATATAAATAGTAGAGATGTCAACCATGTTGAAATATAGAAAGGTTAGGGAAATCTGTCATTAAAATTTTCTGAAATTCATGTCTTTTAAAAATTCTTTCAGGAGCAAAGGACAGGGACATGGGCTTTTCTGTTTATTAAGAGGATTTTATTTTCTCTGTATGAATAGGTACCATTTCCATCAACAAAAATGGCATGATATAAATGGGTAAGGCGGTAAGAGTTTGGACTCCGGGGCGAAACCTCCAGGTATAAAATTTTGTTGAGCAGTCCCTCCGCCCCTCCGCCTTCCCCCCCCCCCCCCCCTCCACCCACGTATTCGATGACGTATACGATGAGAAAGTGTTTAGCTAATGATTATTTTCTTATTTATTTTAACTTAAAATCATCGCTTTAATTTATGCTATAAGAGTGAGTGGTTTGGCCACACAATCTCAGTTGATCTCCCGCAGATTACCAGTGGATTGATCGGGTTGTATATTTGCAATTTTTGCTCCTTAGTGAAAGATCTGTATCAGCCTCGACCTACAGGTTAGTTCGCTGTTTATGAAATATTATTTCTTCGTGATTGATCAGGAGTCGAGCAGTTCGAAGTAAACCAGATATTTTAAATTCACTCATTTTACGGTATTCTCGGCGTTGACAGAGATTCTATAAGAGTGAGTGGTTTGGCCACACAATCTCAGTTGATCTCCCGCAGATTACCAGTGGATTGATCGGGTTGTATATTTGCAATTTTTGCTCCTTAGTGAAAGATCTGTATCAGCCTCGACCTACAGGTTAGTTCGCTGTTTATGAAATATTATTTCTTCGTGATTGATCAGGAGTCGAGCAGTTCGAAGTAAACCAGATATTTTAATTTCACTCATTTTACGTTATTCTCGGCATTGACAGAGATTCTTGAAACTGCTACAGCTCGGGCTCGGATTCGAGCGGAAGCCAGTTGTACGCCGATGAATTTTTAGGGTGTGTTCCTTTGGGATGATCTAGATCACGACCAGTGATCCGAAATCTCTCGGATCATGGTGCATCAAAGGCGCCGGCGAATCCACTTTGAGGAAGGATTCGCCGGTTTCTTTGATGCACCATGATCTGAGTGATCTCGAACCACTGATCCTGATCCGGATCACCCCAAAGGAACTCACCCTTAAACTAAAAACTATAGCTCTCAATATCCATTGACAAACATTGTCTTTCCATAAATGGCCAGCTAAGAATCTCAAAGATGGACTGACTTTAAAAAGCAGGCCCAAATCTCGTTGCGACCGTGAATGAATTAATGGTTCTTTTTAATCGCTTCGAGTCGTATGTTGAAATTTCTAAATTTATATAATCATGCAGACCGGAGGGTAAAAATACAATCTGTTAACAATAATTGGAAGTTACTAAAATCTCAACTAAATAATAAAAAATAGCATATGTAGCTTCTGCTACAATCAGTTTTGAATCTTCAACTGTAGTGTTCAAGTTTGGTCCTCTGTTCGGCTAACCAGCTATACGTCATTTTCTTTGGAAAAACTTTGTGCGAGATCGACACAACCAGACAAGCAAATGCTGAAGTGAAAGGAAAAAAGCTCGAGTTTCGTTCGCATGCGTTTCCTTCAAACGGCAGTTCCAGCCTGCGTAAAAAAAGCCAGGTGAAAATAGCTGAATTTAGCCATGGTCTAGCCTGACGTAGTCTCCTACGCAGACGTTATTAGGGGATTGCGTTACTCGCCTAATAACGCCTGCGTAGGAGGCTAAGCCTGACGTTACCTTATATAGTTTTGCAACTAAATACTTGGTATGTCTGGCACAGGCTGCACATCTTCTTCCGGAAATCATGCGAGCTTCGCTTATTTCCCGTAGGTAATACCTTCCGACGATCGATCTTACTTCCCGGTTCAGTTCCGTTGGCTGAAACGCTTGCAAAAACGTGACCCACCACCACGACCACCCAAAAAGGCGCCCGCAGAAAATAAAATTCACGAAATAAAAAAAAAAAGTTGAGCGGCAGAAAAAAAAAAGACCAGGTCGCAAACAAAACAGAAATCGCGAGAGGAAAGACGTCACGAGATCAAAAAGGAAACGAGTAGAAAAATTAAACTGAACAAATCCGCTCAAAACTCACGTTCAACCATCTTGGGAATAGACGCTTTTTCGCTTAGGCCATGTGATGATACTCTTGAGAATTCTTGCTTTCAAATTTTCAAATATTTGCGTGTATATGAATAAATAATTTTTGGATGGACAAAAGAACAATTCTCTGGAGAATGTCACATGGTCTGTATTGGGAAAACAAACACGACCAAGCGAAAAAGGTCTATTACTACTCAACTTGTTTATTTCGCTCCGGGATTTTGCTTTCAGTGCATGGTGTGAACTATGACGTCATGGGTAAATAAACTGAAGCCCATCTTTTCTGGTTCACCATATTATATTTTGTTGACTCAGATTTGCTATTGTATGATCTCCATAACTCTTAACCTGCGATTATAATCCTTTGCACTGCTACCCGGCGTGAGAACGTATTCGCCGCCGCGAATCAGATTCGACCAACTATGTTTTACATGAGTTCAGTTGTAAGGTAGGGATTGCTAACCAACTTGTATACTAGTACTGATTTCATATGAGATGCAATGGGAAAACTTGAAAACGTCGGGCCGACGTTTTCAAGTTGGCATGCATGGCCATCGATCAGTCTCATCGATCATGGGCCATCTGCCCGCAAAACACCTATAAACAGTTACCAGTTACGATAGTCTTGCAAAGGATTTTTTTATCATTATCATGCAGCTTCGATTAACCGAAAATCTTCCCTTGGATTTTCGATGTGTTACTAAAAATAGCGTGATACTGCCCCTTTTACTTCCTCTCCATACAGACGTTTTTATGGTTCGTCACGCAATCTTTCTGCCCAGATTGCGCAACGAACCCTACGGGCTTACCTGTACTACCTAGATAGACTCTCAAGGTCTGGCATATACAGATATTGGAATGTGTTGGAGTTCGAGGGGCGGAATGTTCAGGGCCAAGTTCAACCATTTCACATTTCTGGCGGAATGCTGAATAGTACTTCCGGATACTCCATACGACATACTCTGATTGCCTGAAAAGTTGGCCGGCATGAAAGGTTGGATTGCGCTGTGGACTGGACTCTTGACTGGACTGAAAACTATTTTTATTAACTAAAAATTAATTTAAAGATTAGGACTTTGAGATGCTATTGCGCGAGTGTTTTGTACTTTCTAATGAGTAGCCTAGTGTGTAAAATAATGAAAATAAAATTTTGGAAGGAAATAAGGAACTCATCTCTTTCAGTTTAAATACAGTATAAGCATTTTTTCAGGAAAAAAAAACTGTTAACAGGTTCTGTGCCTCGAATCTTTCAGCTTATTTTTCAGTGTAGGTTTCTAACATTCCTTAAATAGCACACGTATGAAACTACATGACGGTGGCATATTCAGCACGACATGCATGCATGATAACGTACAGATTTCACATATTTCAACACACTCACGCATTAGCATCTCAATGTCCTGATCTTTGAATTAATAATTGAATGAGTCCATTCCAGAGTCCAGTCCACAGTCCAGTCCTCAATCCAGTCCACAGTCCAGTCCTTACTTTCCAGCTGGCCTGACAAATCCCTAAAGAAGGGCGAGTTTAATTAGGTGGGTGAGGGTTCAAATGAGGTACAAGATTTAATCTTGTACCTCATATATACATACTCAAAATTAGTAGAATTTATAATCTCAATATGTAAGACTACCTAAATTAGAGTGAACCCCCAGTTTCAGCTTACAGCTCGTTAAAATACTGACAATTTAATTAGAGTAAGTGGCAAATGATTTTCAACTTCACCGGAAATTTCTGAAGTGTTTGCTACCAAACAAAGATGGCTTCGAAAAATTGTAAATATCCAGATTGAACATAAGATTAAACAGGATTTCTTCAATATTGGCTTGATAATAGCCATTCTTTTTTTTTGCCTTTGCGGTTAAATAGGTCATGACATGATATAGTTAGTTGAGTGGGAGTCAACATTGCGCAAATTTTCCAGTCACAAAGACGAAAGACGAAACGGAAGTAGTCGAGCACGTGCTGAAACTTTTCATATATTTAGCCAAATCGACGTGAAAGTTTTACCTCATTTATTCTTTCAGTAACGAGATCTGAACCGCACTACAAGATTCACGGGTAGGAGACAATCGCGTGCCAGTAACCGCCTTGTGGGTAAATACGAGCGTCGTTAGTTCACCACTGACGCCGCGTTGAGGGTCGAATTTTGTTGGCCAGTGGGCGCGCGATACAGAATATCAGAGCATCGCGAAATTTCACCTAATATTTCGAAAATGCCAGGAATTAAGTTTTCTTATCTTTCTGATACCGTACACAATACAGTTTTCAGCGTTTTTAGAATACTAAGATGATAACAGGCAAAAGAACGAAACACTTTTAAAGTGGAAAAATGCCGGTCAAATATTTATGCGTCTGTGAACTGGATTCGCTCCGACGAAGGGCTAACGCTCGAAACGTCAGCTCTTGAATCTCTTTACGGTGGCCAATTCACATTATCAACCCAGTTGATAAAACCAAATTATATTGTTATACTTCCCACGGACGCAGCACCACAGTTTCTTTGGAAACTTACCCCCTCTGACTTGATAAAAGCCGATTCGATTTGTTTACGTCTGCTATGCTGTTTATAATCACCCGAATTAATTTAAATCGGATAAAAAGAACTTTCTTTTATTAAATGATTTAAAAAGTGATGGGAACTGCCCTGCGCGTTTTTCAGTTTTCGACAATTCAAAGAATATACCTTCAGTGCGCAATTTGAGCTTGACATTTCCAGTAGAACTAATTATTTCAAAGGGACAGAGTGCAGGCACCTCGCGGTAGTAAAGTTAAGATCTTTCGCATGTTTTAAACTTGTTACAGCGGAAATGCCTAAATAAACAGTTTAAATCACCCGCGAGCGCCCTTTTCGACTCGAAAGTGGGAATTTACATTAAAGGTACCTTTTTTTCTTTTCTGTACATGACGCCAGAAAAATTTGTCTTTGCACTTAGTGGATGTTTGAGGTTTGATAAGCAGCTTTGTAATTAAAATCTGAATGTCAAAGAAAATTCTCAAGCTTTCCGTGGTGGTGGATCGAATAAAGTGACGCACTAAATGATCAGGGCGGTGGTAGTGGGATGATTCCCTTATTGGCAGAATTATTCGGTGATGACATTTCCTGTTACAAGCGATGACAAACTATTTGTATTTAAGGATTCGCGTTTCAAACGGAGCAGAAAATCCCGTACAACAGAACGAACACGGTGTCGAACGTGGAAAGTAATTATCAAGTGTGGCATCATTATTTTTAGGAAACATTGACAATTACAAGTAAGTGTTTTATTGGCCGTCCCTGAATACTTAAGTATTTTTAAGTTTCCACTAAAAATCTTCTCCACGCAATCGTTTTGCTGTGGCTACTTATAGCTGGCGGGGTATAAGAAAGAAAGCACATTCCCTCTGATGTCAAACTTTGCTCTGATCTTTGCCTAACAGACCGAATCGTCTGTCGATGTGTTATCTCTAATATAACACGAGGTCTGATCTTTCTGACGGACCAATTCACATACAGATAATTGTGCTTGTATTGAACATGCAACTCGATATAAACATCACATTCCAAGGTGATATAAATAGAATATATAATTTTTCCGACATATCTGTGTTACTCTGGGGCTAATCAATGTTTGAGCTCGACCAGGCCAGATATGTTCACGGGTCTTCAATTTGCAGATCCATATCACAAAATGCAGGATCTGGAAAGCGAAGGAAACAGATTCTTTTACCATTAGAAGATATCTAATAATATTTTAATTCTATACTCATTTTCTGCTCAGATAACAACATGTGAATTTTAGAAAGCGTTCCATTTCGTTAATCAGGTTTTGAGTTTGAATTTAGCCCGCGATCATGGCCTCTCTCCCTATGTTTTCGTAAAGAAAAAACGGATTTCCGGATTAATGCAACAGCCAAATTGATCAGGATTGTTCTTTGAAGGATTTCACGTACTATTAAAATTCCAGTATCTATTGTTTATTCTCGGTTTTCACGTGACGTCACAGCACTTTCCAAATTTGGATGTCCGCCATATTTGTGCCCCTCGGAGTGTGAAATAATATGGTAATGTAGGCCTTATCTGTGTACTTCTCGCGGTTTTTAAGCTTTTTTGAGGATTCGGTATGGATTTATCCGTTAAAACTGAGGAAGAAGAAGTAGAAAAGTTTGGCAGCAAGATTCCGGCGCTTTCGGAGTATGCTAGTGCCTTGGAAAGCCATGTAAAGCTGCGATACCTAAAGAAAATATCGATAGTGGGCATTGACCCTTTCATCATTCCATGTGAGCAGTTCAATCCAGAATGTTTGCCAGCAATCGAACAGTCTGATTTATTTGGGTACTTAGTTCTCCAGACAAGCTACTACACGAACGATCAGTTCAAGAATTATAGAAGTCTAGAAGCGTATAATCAAGTTGTGTCAGGATTTGTGGCTTCGGTGAGAGGAAAGATAATTTCCGGAAAGCATGTTGTGGTCGCTAAAGTGCGACATTCGCAGCGGATGAACGATCCACTTGTCAACGTATGGATTATAACTGAGACTGAAGGTGCAGTAATTTCTGCTCACTGTTCAGGTTGTAAAGCTGGACTAGCCGAATCATGCTCGCATGTCGCCAGCACCATGATGTACATCGAATGCTGGGCACGTATCAACGGGAAGATGGCATGCACACAAGTGAAATGCTCCTGGCTCCTGCCAACTTACGTGAATGAGGTAACCTATGAGAGAGTTGCGGATATTAACTTTACCTCTGCGAAAAAGCTCAAAGAAAACCTTGACAATAAAATTGATTCCCTCAATGAAAACAAAGCAACATCAAGTGAAAGTCAACCTTCTCAAGCACAAATCGCCATTACTTCGCAGCTGCCTTCGGCAGAGGAAATGAAAACATTTTTGCAAACACTTAATCTTTGTGACACAAAAGCTGTGGTGCTAAGTTTAATTAACCCATATGCTGAGCAGTTTGTTGTTAAAAGTCGGAATGTGCCAGTCGTATCAGACCTTTATGACCTGAACAATTTAGAACTTAATTATCCAGAATTGTTGCAGAAGTGTGTAGATGTCAAGATTATGTTGTCGGATGAAGACATTAAAATCGTTGAACAGGACACAAGAAAACAAGCCAAGGGCGCAGGTTTCTTTAGGCATCGAGCAGGAAGAATTGGAGCCTCTGTAAGTGGTGCTGTCTATCACAGCAGTACAGCACAACCTTCGCAGTCTCTTATAAAGTCTGTTTGTTATCCACATCTGTATAAAGTTAACAGTAAGGCAATTGAACATGGCTGCAAATATGAAGAATATGCTGTTAAGGCGTACGAAACACAAATGAAGAAAAGCCACATTAACTTTCAAGTAACAAGATGTGGACTTTTTATCAACAAGCAGTATCCATTCCTGCATGCCACACCTGACTTCTTAACTTCTTGTGATTGTTGTGGGTTGGGATGTGGGGAAGTAAAATGCCCCATTTGTATCTCAGATGGTGACTTTGACAAATATGTTCAAAAGAAGAGCTCTTGTTTGGAAAAAGTCAATGGTACCTTTATGTTAAAAAGGAAACACAATTATTACTTCCAGGTACAGCAGCAGTTGTTTACTCTGCCCGAGAGAATGTTTAATGACTTTGTTGTCTGCGCAATCGACTCTCATAAAAATGCACACCTAGTAATTGAGAGAATTTATCCTGACCTGGAGCACTCAAACACAGTCTTACCAAAACTTGAAGAATTTTGGAGAATTTGCATTCTTCCAGAGATTCTGGGGAGATGGTTTACAAGAAGGTGTGATATGAACACAAGTGTTCTCGATGACAATGGTATTTGCTTTTGCAGAGACCCAAACAGTGGACCTGTGGTCTCATGTAGCAATGTGGAATGCCCTTACAAAAAGTTTCACATTGCATGTTTATCTGTCAGCGAGGTGCCAACACTGAAATCATGGTACTGCCCACACTGCTGTAGGCTACCACAGTTTAAGCAAAAAAGAAAGTCAACAAAAGGCAAGCAACCAGCTGCACTGAACCAGGCTGCCATGTTGTATAGCAGCATTTGCATTTGCAGTACCAAGGCAAACCCAACTGACAGACTACTAGAGTGCCATGGTACAGCTTGTGAAAATGGAACCTTTTTTCATTTGAGTTGTTTAGGGTTGAAAAGAATGCCAAACAATTCCAAGACAACATGGCAGTGTCAGGCGTGCAGAACAAAAGCAAAACCCAATTCAAAGTTTGTTAAACTTACCACTTCTACTTCTTCTGCTACCCATGCATCCCCAGCAACCCCAATGGCAACAGATTTACCATTGTCAAGTGATTCCAACAGTGACAGTGAAGATGAAATTTCCATCACTAGGGAAACAACAGGCACTGTGGACAAATTTAGTGCCCTAGCAACCCTAGATGGTTCAGATTATGATATTATCAATGATCCATCTGGTTGGCTCACCTGTGACATTGTTCAAGCAGTTCAAGTGCTCCTACAAGAGGTAAACCCATTACTTGAAGGCCTACAGCGTCCAACTCTTGGACGCATACGAAACTTTGATGTAGTTTCAGGTGAATTTCTCCAAATTCTTCATACAGGCAGTGATCACTGGGTATGTGTTAGTTCTATTGGATGTTTGCCTGGGAAGGTACACCTTTATGACAGTTTATTTCATGATGTCATAAGTCAAGAGATAGAGGAGCAGACAAATGACTTGCTAGGTGGAAATTTGGATGAACTTCAATTTGTTCCAGTTCAGCAGCAGACTAATAATAGTGACTGTGGGGTGTTTGCAATTGCCTTTGCTGTTTGTCTTGCTTTGGGAACAAACCCTAAGCATGTAACTTTTGATACCCCTAAAATGCGTCCACATTTAGCAACCTGTCTCAAGGCACAAAAATTAAGCATGTTTCCTGTTTTTTAAATGCCATTTTTATTCAAAGACTCAAACCATCGAGTAAATTTGCCCACTGTATGCAAGCAAACAATTTAAGTGAAGGATATCGAATCTAATGCAACCTACAATGTGAGGGTATATGTAATATGCTTTTGTCTCAAGAGCTCTGGGCCCAGTTCCTGAAAGGCATATCCAGCATTAGGAAAATGTAATTCACAATATCATTTATCTTCCTATTTGATTCTTTTACACTGAGGTTTTTTTTATCACAACTAGATCTCTGAGTAAAGCGTCAACACTATTTCATAAACTTTATTTACATCTTACTTCAGAAAGACATTTTAACTTTTCTGAAAAAAACTGACTTTACCCTTCACTGAACTAAATGTTCTTTTGAGGAACTATGCCCTGGGCTTTTAAATTATTATTAATAATAATAACAATAACAGTAACATTAACATTAACAGTAATGGTAATTAGTATATACCACACAAGTGAATAGTACTTTTCGCACGCGCTGATTGGCTAGCTCAGAGGTGATTAGCCAAGTACTAATCACCTCCAAGCAGCCAAAGAAAAACGAAATGGCTTTTGTCGGTATATTGTCACAAAGAAAGTTACTCTTTGGACCGCTAGTTATTCAGCTTGTGTGGTAATATACTAAAACAATAATATTATTGTTCACCTCAGTGTCGGTGAAAGTGGTGGATATTTACCTCCATGTTTAAGTGATTTAAAGCGAAATATTTCTTGTGTGCTGTGTTGTTCAGCAAATATTCCTACTCCTGTGTTATAATTATTTTTTTTTTTTTGGGGGGGGGGGGGTGGGGAACCTCTCCCTCTCTTAGAAATTAGAGATTAAGGTTTATGCTGACTGCTAAAAAGTTTGGCTTTCAATATCCCCCTCTCTTGCGTAGCTTTTAATGACCAAGCATGGGTGGGTATGGATATAGTTTTTGGAACCATACACTGTCCTCATTAGCTGTCACCTCATTGGGCTTAAGGATATGGTAGTAATAATCTGAATGTTGCGCATGAAAAAAGCATGTCAAGTTTTTGTCTCCACCAGAACAATAACAACAAAATAAAAACAAAAATTTTATAAAAAATAGAATGTTTTTACCCATGAAAAATAAATAATGAGAGAAAACCTCACCCAGTAATATTACAGCTTGTCGCTCATTTTTGCGTATTACAAAATTCAAACTAAGGGTAAAACATGGCTCTGTCTTGTCATATCAAATGTCTAAATGATGACTAACCAAAGGCTTGGCTAATCAAAGGGTACTATTGGAGGACATAAATTCACAAGAGCAGAGCAAACCCTTAATATTCGGTCAATTATAGGAACCTTGGAATCTGGTGGCCCACTAACGCTACCCCTAAGAAAGTCTGTTGTTAGGGTACCTTCTAAAATTTTGTATTTGTTACGCAGCAATCCAATCACCCTTTCGACGTGAATGCGCACGCTTGCAATTCCTCTGGTCTTTTCTACGTCTATTGGGTCCAGTTGTGCTTTTCCCTTGGTAAATGCTGGAATGACAAGTTCAGCCTGTTTTAATCCAACACTTTCACTGACTGTGAAGCCTCTGTCTGCCATAACCATGTCTCCTGGTAAAAGTTTGTCGAGGAATCCACAATTCTCAGTCAGAAACTTGTCAGAGGTCCTACCTCCCCATGCCTCAGAAACAAATGAAATAGATCCTTGAGGGGTGATGCCTATTAATATTTTTATAGTGTTATGATGTTTGTAGGAACTAAATGTCTGTGCTCTTGCTAGCAAATTTGTTGGTTTTTCAATAAAAACCTCAAAGCAGTCAATAATCACTGTCACCTTGTTGCCAAAGGCATACTTGAAACACATCGGCATTGTTTTCCAAAGATTTTCTCTCTCTGGCCAGTAAACAAGCTGACGCAGCCTGTAGTCCATGGCAATTATCCACGACCAGAAAATCCGTGAAACGGTTGGAACCGATACCAAGAAACGGTAGGCCAGATCCTGAAAAGGGACATTGAGGCGCAACTTTATCAGAACCATAACAAATTCCTGGAATGAATCCAGTGTCTGGGTACGTCGACTCACGTGGGGCGCCACATGGTTCAATGTTGCAACGAGAACTTTATGGGATGGTAGCCCCGTGTAGAAGCGAACTTTATCATCCGATCTGAAATACTCTCTGTCCGGAGCTTGATAAGTTGGCTTGTAAAACATATAGGCGAACTCCTCGGTCTGTGTTTCAGCATCTTTTGAAGGCTCTGGGATGTTTCGTTCAGCTTGGTTTTCAGCGTCGCCTGTAGCACAAATAGTGGAACAAGGGGGCTCTGATGGCTCCATTTCCGTCGTAGAATTGGCCAGGCCAATTTCTTCTTCAACATCTTCTGTTGAGGTACTTGTAATAGTCTCTGTGAAGTGAATATCGACAACACGATCGCCACTCGCATTTAGATGTTTCCTCTTCTCGGCAACTTCGAGTTCTTGTCGTTCAATGGCGCGTTTCCTTCGTTCCTTTGCTCTTTCGGCCCTTTCTTCTGAAGCCTTCTGTTCTTTTTCTTTCTGTTCGTTTCCCTTATATTCCGTTTTACAGAGATGTAAAGTTGGAACCCAATCGATATTGTGCTTGTCCCATGTAGCTGCAGCCTTCCCTGAAACGAAATGACGATCACAAACACGCTCGCTTTCAAGGATGTCCTTCTCGGCAGTATCGCCACGACTCACCGCCGAAATCCATCGATTTCTTCTCTCCCGCGTCAATTCTTCCCATTCTTCGCCTTGATTTGATACAACCTTGGGTATTTTACTAAATTTTGCGTTGTTTTTCCCGCTTTTTCTCCCGCAACCGACCACAATACAGTGAACCATGTCGAATCTCGCACTCGCGTCTTATAATTGTTTACATTTGAGGGGCACAAAGATGGCGGATAACAACCGTTGCCATGGTCAGGGTCACGTGAGTGAAAACCGAGAATAGTCTCCAAGGGGTTCAACTCACGTTGCATGCTGGGTAGTAATTAGCCGATGAAGTGGTTTTGTCGACGAAAGGGCGGTTGATTTGAATTGTATTGCCACTTGTGGCTTTTCAAAGAGGTGTTGTTTATTTATCACCTAAGCCACGCCAAATTAGGATGGCGTTGCATCATGTAAAACACTCAAAGTTGGCATCTGATGCCGTTATATATAAGAGCGACGGAGATTTGTTGTCAGATCAGTAGTTCGCAACATGGCGGCGCAAGCATGGTTTACATTTCCAAAGACCGATGGGTAAATGACAGTTTCGTAGTGTTGTAGGTTGTTGTCATGTTATTACACGGTGCTTTACTTGCTGAATAGTTTATTTGCTTTGCAACTGGGTGTTAACCGTTTCATTTGTAAACGACTGTTTTCAGGTTTATAACAAGACACAACCGCGAAAGAATTAGAAAGTTGGATGTTACAATGACGTTCGTATTGTCGGTTGCGCTGGTTGTTTTAGCTGGTAAGAACTGTTCTTATCTCCCTGCCCATCTATTCTTTCTTGTTTTCTTGCAGGGGCGTAGCTAGCCTTTAAGCCATAATTAAGCCCGGGCTCAGCAAGAATTTCCGTAATATAATTTTTTACAATAGCAGAAAGGCCGTAAGTCTTATCTTCTACACACGTTTTTACCGTTTTGTTTCTCACTATTCATTGACTTTCCACTGATGAAGGACTAAACCCGAAACGTTTGGAAGTTTTAATTTTTTCTTTATGACACTAATAACTCTTTGAAAAAAAAAAGAGAACTTTGATTAACATTTTATTGTTTATAAGCTACAAATGCCACGCAGCTCACGGAATTTTCTCCGTCAACCGCGCCTATCAAATGAATGTAAATCCCGCAGGGGGGAGTGCGGGCATAGGGTGGGGATTTGAACTGAGCTGAGTTTTTCTGTTCAATTGCCCGTCCCCAGGGCAAATGTGGTCAAAAGAGTCAATAAATTGTTGCTAGAAATGCCAATTACACGGTCAAAAGTCCCCACTACTTGACAATAACTACTGTCAAATCCCCCACCTATCATGCCCACCCCTCCCCTCCATGATATTTACATTGATAGGTGCATAATATTAGATATACTTGATTGATGCACTGGGGAGGGGGGGAGGCCAGGCATAGGTGGGGCATGAGCTGAAAGTTTTTGTTCAAATGCCCTTCCCCAGGGCATTTGTGAATTGTCAAAATTACAATAACTAAAAGTCCCCACTACAGGGACTAACTACTACTTTCAAATCCCTGACCTATGCCCGGCCTTCCCCCCTGCGGCTTAACATTGATAGGTGCATTACGCTGTACAACTCGGGCTTAAATGAAAAAAAAAATGGGTTGCTACACCCCTGTCTTGTCATCCGGTAATCAGTTTCTTGTTTGAACAGAAACGAAGACCGAACAATAAGCTTAAAATGCAAGGCTTTGTTTTCGTTTGCAAGCCTCCGTTTGCATCGCATAATTTTGAAAGAAACATGGACAAGTCAAGTGCATATTACTACACACACTCTCACTGGTTGGTAGGTGTGTTTATGCAAGAGTATGTAAACACGGTTGTGGGTTGTGGTGTTTTAGTTTTGTGTTTATTTATCTAAAATATTTTATAAAAGCAATAGGGCCCCTTCCATGTTTGCAGTACGTACCATAGCCCTATCTAAACACTCGGGGATTTGGGAGAATTCTCGAAAGTTTTGCAAACCTGCGACGTAGTTGAGGGTTTGCACAATTGACTCAAATTCTCCCAAACCCCCTTGCGTTTAGATGAGGCTATGTAAACAGGCAAAAGTCCTCTATTGCTTAAATATAATAAGGTTACTCCTTATTGTTTTTGTAAATGGAACTTCATTCTATAATTTTATATAGATAGATTATATCTGGCAGGGTTAAAAATGATTTTATGTTTGTATTTTCAGTGCATGTTTCAAAAAAAGTTAATATCTGTCATTATTAAAAACTAGCTATGGTATATTGCATTTCCTGAGTTTTGATTGGTTGAGAGGCAATGGTATATGAGCTCATATACCATTGGCCTACCAAAAAGGTACGTGTACGCGTAAAAGAATGCATTTTTGCAATGTTTGTACAATATTTTTGGGGCGTTTTAATAAAACAATTATTCCACTCGCACTTGTTGGATACGAGATGGTTATAGCCAAGTCGGTGCTACGTGCCTCGTTGGCTATTTACCATCTCATATCCAACGTGCGCTCGTGGAATAATTGTTAAATAATTATTCACAGCATATCCCTTTTTGCTACAAAAACCCTCTGGCACCCAGGGTATTTGAATTGAAGTTCCTGTGGTTTTTTACTGGTCAAATGCTGTTTATTAATCACAGTGTTACTTGCCATCCTTTTTAAAGGTGGTATTCACAGCTCTCCAGCACCAGCAAATTTTTCCTTTGAAGTTTCACTGCAGTTGGAAGTGATTTCTGTGCGTTTTGGTGAAGATGCAGATATTAACTGCAAAACCAATGATGGCAGTGCAAGTGTTGCACTCAAAGTTATCCACTCTGGTTATCCAAGCAATCTTCCAAAAGAGCCGGGAAAAATAACCAACAACGGCACAACATTCACTGTTCACAATGTTATAGTTCATGATGGAGGGAAGTACCAGTGTGAAGCTAAAAGAAAAGATGGCCACATTATCACCAGGGATGTCTATCTGACAATAGATACAAGTGAGAATTTAATTTAATTTAATTTAAGCAACCAACAGTAGTGATTTTGTAGGTATAAACCTGCAGCGAAGACAGTGCCAGGCGCTCGAATGCTGTCTGTCTTCAATTGCTTCTCTGAACTTTGGAATGCACTTATCACTTGAAACTAAAGCTTGTATATGAACAGTAGGAGTGTTGAAGGACCACACTCACCAGTGTGCTTTACAAGCCTTTGTGATTGTCTCACCAAGTGAGAGAAATCTTAGTGAGAAGATGGATGAATGCGAAGGAGCTGGAGTTACATGTATATGTGAATCCTAGAGTTCTTTTACGTTCGTTCCACAACTTTTGTAAGCCATACAATATGGTGGTTTTCCTTATGTGACTGATATCCTATGCTTAAACGCTTCATCTTTGTAAATAGCGAAGATAAACAACCAGATAATTATACAGATTGTGTTGACCCCCCTCTAAGAGGCATTGCAACGTGCAATTTGCAGTTGCTTTAAACAAAATGTCACTATCGCAATAGCATCACTACTATCATAATACTATTGCAATAGAATTTATTACAATAGTCGAGATAGTCAAAATGACCTCAATAGTCACCCATAATAATTATGCACTTCACAACAATGCTGTGAGTGTAATGCAGACAACCAGAAATCTGTACATCTCAATAGAACACCATTAGAATAGCCGCCTCCTTGCCTCGGCAGCAAATTCAACTGAATATGGTCTTTATTGTTTTTGCCAGGAGACCCAGATATTGCTATCATTCCTTTCAAGTCAAAGCGGATATTGACTGGATCTGATCTCACCTATACTTGTGAGGCAACAATGGGTAGTATTGTGTGGCGCAAAATCATCAAAGGAAGCCCGGTGGAACTTCCTATGCCTGGTTTGTCTGATGTTAGCGTGAAGTCATCAGTTGGAAAAGACAGAATAGTGAGAAAAGACCTGGTCTTTGCAAATGCAGATTCTTTGCACAGTGGGGTATACGAGTGTGCTCTAACTTATAAAGGCTTATCTTTAGAGAAAAGGGTACAAGTAGATGTCAGAGGTGAGTATTGTGGAATTTATGTGCTAATGACTACAGAACTTTCACTTATTTACTGTCAGTGATAGTAACTGTTGGAGTACTGGCTCTTACATATACAGTGTAGCTGTTGGTGCTTAATTGCAGTTTCTGCATTGTATTGTGAAGCAACTAGAATAAATGCTACCCCCTGAATGGAATGATAGTCTATTGCATTGAGATTTGTTTTTGCGAAGCTTTGGACAAAGAGGCAGAGATGATTGACATTTGTCTAGACCTTTTCATTCTGAAGATGGCACGTGGTTGGTTCATTAAGAGCATGCACAGGCAATTGACAGAGGGGCCAGAACTGGACTAGGGTAGGCCTATCTTGCCTAAGAACACAACGTAGTGGCCCCCATGTTGGTCTTAACCCAGGCAATTTGTTCTGGAGTCCAGCACACTTACAATTAGGCCACTGCGTCTCCTGTCAGCAACAGACAACTGGAGTGATCAAGACGGTTATTTAACTTGTGAGGAAGAATGCAGTGATTAGAGCAATAAAGGCAAAAAATAAGTTACATGAACTTAAAAAATCTCACAGCATGCATGTGGTGACCCTTTAAATGCTGTAAAGACATTTTCTTAAGAATGCTTAAGCCAATCTCTGGGTCACCTAGAGAATTGAATGTTTCAAATAGTGTTACCGTGCACATGGTATGACGTTCACGCTAATTGTTTGTGCGCATCGTTACTGTGCACACAATTCGTATTGCAATGCCTTGCCACATCATCCATCGAGCATGTGCTTAGGAAAATCAAGGGGCCAGAGGTTGTTGCGTTAACTTTGCTTGTAGTTTACTCTCTTAAATGGTCGGTGACACCTACTTTGATTTTATTTACAATTCTTGACAGATTGTCAAAAAATAAACAGAAAATCAATGTGGGAAGTTTAAAAATTTTCAAGTTTTCTGCCCATGTGACATCCAATCCTGCCATCTTGCGGCTGTTAGGCGAGTGCAAACGTGGTTGCTAAATGGGAACTTTGAACCACGCTAATTAAATACACAGAGGAACGTTCACTTCAGAGATTTATTTGCAATATTTTTAGGCTTATAGACACTGTAGCCACATTCGATAACGAAGCACGATTTCTCAAATTTAGGGTGTTCTTCCAGGCAATAGTAACTCATTATCTTAGTTTTTTTTAAGAAAAGAATCTGGATACCTTCCATAAACCAATCAATTGTCAAGATAAACTAGTTTGGAGGGCGATACATTTGCCATGTTCAAATATTTTTGGATGCTATATAATTAATAGGAAATAATTTGGAAATAATTGGATTCAAAAAATTCCTTGTACTGCCAAATTGGAGTGGGCCTCGTCCAATTTCGCAGTCCTCGGATTTTTCTCATCCAATTATTTTCAAATTGGACAGCAAGTAGTCCTATTACATATACTAATCGCAACAATATTCCAGCCTGCCCCACCGGGCTGAAATTTCAGCCCGGGCTGAAATTCGCCATGCAATCACCCCCTTACAGTGGTGAAAGTCTCAGAAAAAAATCAATGTTAGAAAATTTTTGCAGGAACGTCATTACATAATTAATTTTTGCACTTGTTGCTTAAAGTTATCAATGCAGGCAGAGCAAACGATCTGTAGATTACTCTAAACACCACCCATGAACAGGTTTTGCTTTGTTTCGTATCAGTTACAGTGAACAACAACATTGCTTTTTTGAAAAACAAAATAGTCATCAAAATTCAAATTTCTCAATTCCTCAACTTTTAAACCAGATTTGAACATAAGGCCATGTTATAAACTGCCATTTTTTATGCCAGTGTGTTTTCCTGGGAGGTTCTGCATAATTTTACATGTTCAGTCTTTAGCGTGATTGTGTCTTATCTTGTGAGTGAGTTGTTGACCAATGTGCTTGTACACGGAATTGTACTGCCACCCACACTGCTTATCTTGGGTTATTTGACTGATTGGTTGGGCTACATTCAGTTCATAATACTCGTATGCTATCAGTTGTTGGTTTGCCTGTCGAGCTTGGAATGTGTGAAGATTAAAATTTTGCTACTTTACAATGACAATGCAGAGATACTTGGAATTTGATTTGATTTGATTTAATTTATAATTAATATAATTTGATTTGATTTCATTTGTGCTTTACAGTGTCCCCAATTAGTACGTCAGTGCTAGATACAGTTGACACTCAAATAAAGTTTATTAATATTATTTATTATTTATACTATCAAAACAATTTGAGCAATCTCTCAATTTCTATGGAGTGAGAGTTAATAATTATTTGGCCAGCAGCCCAATCAACTATTTCCTCATAGAAATTTTAAGCTGAAAAACCTGGGCAATATATGGACTATATAGGTATGTGCCGCGGGATATGGTATGGTTTTTCGAGGGTCTCGTTTCTTAGATACGGTATCATTTTTGCTTCTTTTGGCATTCTCACGGTCTGATCCTTAGATAGGGTACCTAAATTGTATTATTTGGCTATTTTGCAATTGGTTCTGCGCAAAGACACGCTAACGAAAAAGAAACGGTCTGTCAAACTGAAAGCGTTACGGAACGATCGACAGCGACCGCCGACAGCGACCATCGCTGGACAATTTTAGAAGGCACATCAGAAAGAAAGACTTATTTTCTTTTACTGAGGGTACATGTACCAATTGTAAATTATGTGTCTCTTAACCACGTTTACAATTGAATTTTATCACTTTTTAACCAAATAATTGTAAATTCTAAATATTTCATAATACCCCCATTGTAATCTTTTTCTTTTTATTTTGTATTTGGAATGTTATCTTAGTGTCCACAATTAGCTAATATCTAGCTAAACTCTCGGACACTTCAATAAAGTTCATTCATTCGTTTACACCTTTCTTTGTTTTTTCCTTGAAAAGGCTGTCATTTTTCGGGTTTTGTCCTCTCCCTGACAGGTTTAGAACGTGTTTCAACTTTTTCAGTTTTGTTTTCTTTTAAATTCAGGTCCAGATCCTGCAAAGATCATACTAGCGAGCCCAGATCATGATATCTGGGTTGACAGTGACAGAGATACACGTGTAGAACTGCTGTGCCAAACCATTGGATTTCCTCCACCGGTTGTAACATGGAAAAAAGATAACCAATTAATAACGAAGTGCCGTGAAGACGACCCGTGTGCAAAAACTGAGCGATACCTGTTGATGCACAATGGCTTGAAAATAGTGAAGCCACGGTACCCGGATGATGATGCAGTATTCAGCTGTACGGCTAAAAATGCTTTTGGAGAAGACCAGAGACGTTATGTGATTATTGTCGAAAGTAAGTCTCAATCTACCTTTTGTTCTCAAAGCGAACGTTAGCCTGTATGCGGTCATCCTCTATTTGCGGTAATAGGAGAGGGCTGCACACAGGCTGAGCAAAAGTCTGATAACCAATTAAGAGGCGCCATTAGTGGTGGGGGGGGGGGTTAGTTTCCCGTATCCCATTAATTTTTGGCCTAAATATCCCGTATCCCGTTAATTGCGGTGGCTTGTATCTCCAACTTTTATGTTCGATATCCCCGAATCTCTTGTTTAAATATCCCGTATCCCGTTAATTTGTCCCCTAAATATCCCGTATCCCAAAAACCCCTAATAGGGCCTCGATTAACCGAAGTCTGATAACCACGATAACTTGAATTGCACTTTTGTTTTTCACAAAAGGCCCAATTTTCGCCCACAAGACGTGCCTCTCCCCCAATTTCGCCATTGGACTGATGAAGTGGGGGGACGAATTTACTTCTGTTTTTGAACACACGAGGGGTTTACACAGCCTCATCTAAACACGAGGGGTTTGGGAGAATTCGAGACAGTTCGAGAATTAGAGAATTCTCCTAAATCTCCGAGTGTTTAGATGGAAACACAGAAAGAGTCATCTATTACTTAGATGAAATATTTCTTAAAACTTCGCACAAAACTAAAACGTCACAACCGTGTTTACATTCTCTGGTCATCCAATGAGAGCGCGCGTAGTATCTCGGTTTTTTCTAAATGCTAAAAGCTTTTGTGATTTTACAGCTGCCCCTGTCCTAGACAAATCATATGCGAAGACCTACTTTTGGGCTGGAACGCGAAGCAAGCCATTTCTCATCCCTTGTGTTCTTGCTGAAGGCAGTCCAGCACCTTCTTTTTCATGGTCGTACCAATTTTGCTGGGAATTGACCGACGATGGCTGTTTCCCTTGGAAGCACGTTGCAGTTGGACATAGCTCTGTTTTTCAAGTTTTAAGTGGAAATTCACGGAGTACTTTGCTGGTTCCTCGTGGTGCTTTGGCGCGGTATCTGTTCTTGAAATGTACCGCGCGAAATAAGGAAGGCGAAGACGAAATGGTCGCAAAGGTCTTTAAGATGGCAGGAGGGTACAAACGATAAGGCATCTCTTTCAATGAGTTAGTAATACTGTAGGTTTAGTATGCTGTACGCTTTTCCAGGGCATGTTGACTCTATAGCAAGCAAACTCAAATCAGTCGTGAAATGACAAGTGGAAAGAATCAGTAACATGTCTATATGTGATGTTCGTGTCGCTGTAAACTGAACTCTCTGTCAAACATTTCTTTCAACCTGAATTTGTAGCCACCAGTTTGGTAAATTTGCAACTCTTGCACCGCATTTAATACAAGCTACCTTTCTTTGTCGACGCATTGTCGTCCCCAGGGTCTAAGATCCTTCTGTTCTGCGCTAGAGCCGGATCGAGACCTAGCGATTACAGATTTGTCACATTTGGAGGCGGTTCTTGGCGCAGTCCAAATGAATCGCGGGCTCTGGGGAAATTGAGAGGTAAATAAACATTGTATTTCTAGTATAAATCGTAATCTTGAACATTCGGGGGTTTCCTGAAAAATTTCCAAACTGCCCATATATTTAGATATTAAATCATTTTTTCACAATGCCGGGGAAGCATGGCCTCATTCCCCTCTCTTCTACGACAAAGGCCTGGATACCCGCCTTGATAATTTTTTCACACATTCACTGAAACGTTGACATATTTAGGCATGTAGCTATCGTTGACAGGTGGATAGTGTTGGTAAGCGGTGCGTTTCTTTAAAAAAAATCCAAGAATGAATTCTTAAATGCGAAAAAGGATTTTGCGTTTCTTTAATGAACAGATTAATCCAAGATTACTTGGATCATGGTGAATCAAATTTTATGCACCATTATCCGAGTGATCTTGGATTAATATGTTCAAAATAGAGAAACGCAAAATCCGTTTTCGGATTTAAGAATCCAATCTTGGATTGTTTTAAATAAACGCACCTTTAGCTCGTGTGCGAGTTTGATCCAGTATAAATACCTTGGTGTGATGTACCTTGATGGAGCTGAGCAACTTAATACTGTGTACAGATGCCTTGTATATAGCAATCCTCGTATTGAGCCCGGCATTGTAAGCAGTAAATCATCTATCATTCGTTTTCATCCGCAGATTCGTTTACAATTTATATTCAGATACCTCTTATATCATAATTGTATTTCACAGTTAATGCTCATGACTGTTACATTTAATTATAAGTTAATTGCCACTCGGCAAGAGGAAGTGTTTAATTTTATTGTAATTTTTAGCATATAGTAACTTGCTGAACATGTACTCGAGATTATTAAAGGTTTACTTCTTATCACAGAGTATGTCAACTGTGATTGTCACATTCTTCAAATTGCCTAATAAAGAATTCAATTCAATTCTTTATTCACACTATCCAAAGCATTTACACACTATATTATCAGAAACCCATAAGGGTATGGATTTCTGATATTATAAATAAACAAAAGAAAAGAATGATGTTAGACCATGATGTAGACAGTTAATAGGTGTGCGGTGTCCAAAGGAGCAGATACTCGTATATGTAACAGCACGATCTACGGCACCTACCTTTCCTATTGAATAGTCCATTTTACAGTTCTGTGAAATGTAACCAGGCCTCTGTATGAAAGCGAGGCTCAGGTTGACCTTGTCATGATAGAGACCAGAAACTATTTAGCATAACAACAAACGATTTACATATCAAAAGCAAGAGGGTTTGTATCTATGCAAGGTCACCTTCAGCCTCAATTCCACCCAAAGGCTTGGTAACTAAGCACAGAACTGTAAAATGGCCTATTGTGGTAATGACACGGTACCTCCTTTTGTTGCTGCGCCCATGTTCTGTGGAACAGGCAACGCTTCGATCACACTAGATGCGCACGCTGGGAAATTTGTTCGTTCAAAATGGCGAATTCAACTACACGACCAAGCGTACCACTAAAATACAGGAAAAATGTGTTGCGACGAAATCCAGTTTATGGACGTAACTAAACCAGGAATAACGGGAAAGCAAACTATCAGTAATCACTAACCGATATATATATATAAACGATTCGCGTTTAACAGTTAAAAACAAATTGCTAATCGCTCAAACGCAAACTGCATATATGTCAAAGGTTAATTTATCAACATGACACGAGTTTGGGACAAAGAAAAATTCTGAGTCCCCGACAGGAATGGAACCCATCACCTACCGAACACCGGGCGGGCGCTGTATCCACTGAGCTACGAGAACTCTTGGAGAGCTAGGTCATTTTTACTGAGTTCTTATGTGACATGCGTCCCGCTAGGTCCAGCAATATCATCCTGTCGGGGACTCAGAATTTTTCTTTGTCCCATGCTCGTGTCATGTTGATAAATTAATCTTTCACATTAAATTTACCGAGCTTAAAATTCACCATCACCTTCATTTACTACATGTCCTATCGCACGCGTGAAAATTGCTCGAGAGGGGAACTACGTGTAAGACCCCCCCCCCCCCCAAATGATTCCAAAACAACTCGTATACCTTTTATTTTAAAAATGTTTGGTAACTCCCACTTTTTATTTTATATAATAAAGGAGCTGAGTATAGAGAACACATGGTTAATTTTTCATTTAGTGCGAAAACGATAGTATTTCAACGATAGTATTTGTTAAGCACTTTAGAATAAATATAAGTGATATAAAAATAGAACGACGTCATCGAAACGTCGTTCTATTTTTATATCGCTTATATTTATTCTAAAGTGCTTTACGAAACCTTTTATCATCAGAAATTTAGTATTTGTTTGTTGTTTTTAAGATTTTTATGTTTGATGTTGAATTTGCTTATGAAAACCAAATTCAACCGAAATTTGCAAGTTTTATTTTCTTTTACGTTTTCAAAAATGCTCCGTTAGCACTTTTTTCAGATTTCAAACCTAATTATCTCAGAAAATTTGCGTGGCTACCCTCATTTTTCGTTTTGGATTTCAATAGCCCTTGGTAAGATCTGCTTTTTCGCGTAGTCATTTGCGGGGCAAAGTATCTCTCTACTAGCAGGCAGCGTCCTTTATCGCCCTTTTCCAAGTGTTCTTCGGCTTTTCTTTTGCACTTCGATCCCAGACCGCTCGCATATGTGTGGTTTAAAACCTAAGATGACCCTTCTTTCTTTTGGTTCAGTTGTTGAGACGCGTGCAGAGAAACTGCAAGCTACTATCTTTTCTCTCTATCTGCATATCTGTGGGCACCCTCCCCCCTAGGGGGTACTACCTTAAATTTTGGATAGGTGAGTGCCTAGCCTGCGAATACAGCGCCGTCGTCTTCGCTCCCGACCCGAAGGGCGTTTCGCAAGACGGTCGTCCGTCTAACTCACATTTGATTAAGTGCAAATGAGTCCCAAATGAAAGAGACGGGTCGTCTCATTTAGGGATGTAAATTTCGGATTTTCGGTCTCGGTAAAACGCCAATATTTCACACCGTCAAGGTCTCGTTTGATAGGCCTTTCCCTATTATGCTAGCAAAACAGGCATTTTATGCTCCCAGCAATTCTCGTTTTACGCCAAAAAATGCTCAAATTATGCCCGATTCTCAAAATAATGCTATTTTGGTTTCAGAAAATGCTTCGCTTTATTTCAAGCAAAACGTACAAACTCATGCATCATGTGCGCTTATCATCAACTGAATAAAGTGAAAAGTGCTTAATTGCTGGTTTTCACTGTCACGCCATCAAAATATAAACTCCAAACTATGCAATGAAAAAAATTGCGAAATTTAAATGTTATAAAACATTAATAGCCAAACAACATCTCCAAGTATCAGGTCTGGGCGGTTCACCATTCTCGAGTTATTTGCCGAATCATTTCACGCAAATTTATAGAGCTCTTCTTAGACCCGGCATGACCAATCGATAAAAACCGATATCGGAAAACCGTTCGATAAATCGATATCAATCGATAATTTTTAATTAATCGATATCGATTTTATCGATCAATCGATAGAAATCGATACTCACAGTCTTCCGCGTATTTAACGATATCGATTTTATTGATTAATCGATTTTAACGGAGTATCAAAAACCATACAAAATAAAACTGCTTCTATGTGGACAGCGTTTTAATTTAATATAAAACAATGAACAGAAACATTAAGCAACCAAGGATTTATTTCATTCAGTCAACACATTAACTTCATTCTTTGTTTTTTCTTTTGTTTCTTTGGTTCTGGAACCATGTTTTAACCTAAAAGGAAAAAAAAAAAGAAACCAAATTTATATGTTTATTGCATGCAACCGTATCCCGGTTAATCATTTTGACTCTTATATTCCCGGTATATTCTCGCAAGGTCTCTCGATGATTTTACTTTATATCTCCAGGAAAAAGCTATCTTAAATTCACTTACTTGGTGTTGCTCTAAGTCAAAGTTCATCATTTACTTCGTTTTACTTATTTATAGAATGATTTTAGCTCTGATTTGTAGTATGATTTTTGCGGCGGCGAGGGTTTTGCTGACAAAACATTTACTGGAGACAATGTCTAGCATTACAACTACGCAGCTTCGTACTTCGTAGTACATGTATTTGTAGGATGTCATTACGACATTTAGCTTGAACAGTTTCTGAGTAAATACAAAAAGCGGTTATGTTATGTTGCGTTTCCCCGTTGAATCATGCCAGGGAATCGTGTTAATATTATTTGATTATCAGTATTCATTCAATTATCGATTTGTTAAATAAATCTTTAAATTCGTCCTACTTGATTCATTGAATCGTAAGAGTGTTTTTATGGAAGATTTGATACATTTTAGAAATTCGATAAAATCGATAACATTAATTTAAAAATCGATAATTATCGATTACTCACAACGTGTCCTTTTATCGATTTTAATCGATTTCCGATACAATTTACTAATTTTTATCGATTGTTATCGAATGTTATCGATTATCGGTTTTATCGATTGCACATGCCGGGTCTTATTGTCACGGCGCCATCGTGAACTCACAAACAACGGAAACCTCGTACATTGAACATGCTGTATTTCAAACAGAAGGGATACTACTTAGCTGGAAACTTGTGGATAGATATATTTTTAGGATTTCTTTCACGTGATGACAATAAAAATTAAGCAGGCCCAGCGAATATTGTTTTTAAAATTTTATGACTTCATGTGAAAACCAAGAATTTCGCTATTTCCTCTCCGCTTGTACTTTCCACTGGTTGATTCTACAGATTGATCTCGCGCTATCGTTGAAGGGACTGGTCTTTGTTCTCTGTCAGAATTTCCTTCTACGAGCTACAAGTTTCGAAATGATGGCGACGCCATCTTGATTGAGCAAGCTAGTGAACAGCCTCTGAAAGTTAACCGCTGACCAGCTAGGTCCAGACTTCTTTCGAGTCGGCTCAGATGCACTCAGTTCAGTTACAAAAATCCTCCTCTCAAACACAAAAGCAAATCATCACAATGTCTTTGAATTCTAAAATTTAGCATTTAAAATTCATTGAGTGCTGAAATCTAGATCAAAGTTATGCAAAATGCTAAATAATGCTGGCAATTCTTTTTACAGAAAAAGTGTGAAAAAATACCAAATAATGCCCCAAAAAATGCCAACATAACCGAGCAGGGCCTATTAGGGGTTGCACGCCAAGAACTATAGATATTTTTGTTATCGTTTAGGGCTCAGATCGGTCTCCTTTAGTGATTTAATTCAAACTTTTCTGACGAACATCTCACTCTTTCAGAACTGTGTTGTGACATAACTATTCACTCGTACAGAAGCAATATAATACCCCCTATCAAAACGAACTCTTCAACGGCTAATTTTTTGCCCCTTTCTTGAGTTGTTCCCCCAAAATACAGTAACAGTTCGCTTAGTCTCATGTTTCCTTAATTATCACGCTTATAACTTTTCAATACTCCTCATAGTGTTGATACATTTATTTGATACATTTAAAAGTTTATTTCTAAATGTATTGCAAAGAGGCGTTCAACTGACAAACTACTCTGTTTTCTTCAAACGTAGATGCACTAGTTAAATTATCTCTTGCTCTGAGTCTTTTCTTCCGTCACTAAAATATTAAAAGTTATTTATTTTTAAAAGCTGTCGAAGGAAGCCTTATTTATAAAAAACTGTATGGTATTGGAGCTAATATACATAGAAAATAACAGCGAGACAGTAGAACCCAGCGAAGTTAGCCTTAACAGGTTCTTATGGAAATAAATAGAGGGGGTAAGTTTCTAAAGAAACTGTGGTGCTGCGTCAGTGGGAAGTATATATAATTTGGTTTTATCAACTGGGTTGATAATGTCAATTGGCCACCGTAAAGAGATTCAAGAGATTCAAGAGCTTGAATCTCTTTACGGTGGCCAATTGACATTATCAACCCAGTTGATAAAACCAAATTATATTCTTATGGAAATGGTTCTTAGTCCAGAAAATCAGGCTAAACAGGTTCTTCAAATGGGTTCTTTAAGAAAAAAAAACTACTCATTTGTGGTAGGTGTGGTAGATGATTTATATAAACTATACACAAATTGCAACTCCAAAATTACTGTATAAGCAGTTATACAAACCCTATAAATGCACTCTACAGCTTAGTCTGAAGTGTAAGACGTCTTCCCGCCCTAATCCCCTGAGGCGCGCGTCCCCTGCGGTTTTGCGCCTCAGGGGATTAGGGCGAGAGAACGTCTGACACTTCAGACTATCTAAACGGAATGTAATTTTTAGTTTTGATTCCATTGATGCAATAAGAACCTGTCTTGAAATTCAAGCCTAAACAGGTTCTTATATAGGTGGTCTCAATTAAAGATTTTAGCTTGACATTTTCGTAAATTCTAGGTTCGTATACGCGGGTTTTTACTGTATTTTCCAAACATGCATGGAAAAAAACTGAATCATACAGGTAAGTCTCTTAAGCGAGATATAAAGCCGTTGCTAAGGAACAATGCGTCATGGCAATAAATTTCTAAGCAACAATTCGTAATTACAATACTTTTCTTAGCGACAACACGAATAAGTACGAATTATATAAATCGAAATCTGTTCGTGTTCTACGGAGATTTTCCGAAAACGGTGCTAGCTTCCCTTCGGAGATATGTCGACATAACAACATTATCCTCTTCCACGTGAGATGATGCAACCCGCCTAGAGGTGTACAAAAACCGACATTTGAAGCATTGGCAAATCTGGATACTTAAACTCTTCAACGCCTGACGATAATTTGTGCTGAACAGGAAAAGAATGAAGGGATTAACTGCGGTGCTGAAAGATGGGAATAGATAGAAAAACAAAGCTACCATTATCAGGCATTTATCTTGAACAAAAAGCTCTGTATAGAACATTTTCAGAGACAGATAGATGCAAAGTGGAGTCCAGCAGATAAAAAATGCGGCAACGATAGATATTAAGATTTTCGTTATCTTCTGGTTCTGTTTCTGCCTCTTGTTTGCTAGTTCATCGTGTGTCTTGTCTGTAGTGTTTGGCCGACTTCGCACAGTTTTCACAATCCGAGTATAAAGGATGGTCATTGCAACAAGTGGAGCACAGTAGAACACCACAAAGCCGATGGCGTTGAAGATGCCGTGAATCAGTCTACTCCACACAATTCTGCAGAAAGTTAGATCATTCACTTCAACAACTTTTGTGTACAGGAAATACGGAAAACCACAAGCCACGGGTATGATCCAAGTGAGCACCAATAAAGTGAGACGAATTCTTCCTCGGCCCAATGTCATTATCTTTAAAGGGAACACAATGGCGACGTACCTGTCCACAGCGATCAGGACCAAGCTCAAGACAGAAACAACTTGTGATATTCCTCTGAAGTACATTCCTAGTTTGCACACAAATGAAGCCACAGGCCCGTTGATGAACACTTTACTTGTCAACATCCCTTCAGTTGCATATAGTGGCCAGTTAAAACAGGCACAAAGGAGATCCGACACCGCCATGTTCACTATGTAATAGTTAGTACTAGTTCTGAGGTTTTGTGTTTTTGTAAAGGATATTATTACAAGAAGATTACCAATAAATGCTGTTAGGGTAACGGTGGATAGAAGTACTGTAAACAGCGTGGAAACCACGTCAGAGCAAGGCGGTTCGTGATTGTAGATTGCTGGCGGAGCAGTAGAATTGTTCATAATTCCGGCACAACTGTTGTATGGAACGAGTAGAAAGGTTCCAACCAGCAGCAAACCTAACAACTCAAACGCCCTTTGTAACAGGCAGGATGAAAAGAAAATATCAGTTTATTAATCTCCTGAACTGCAGTATTAACATTAAGGTGGTTTTAGACTTTCCCATTGGAATGCCATTACAGCTAACCTCATACGTGGTGCCACTGAAAAACCTTTACTGAAAATCATTTCGATGACAATGACAATGGGAAAAGTGGTTAGAAATACCTTATTTAAAACTTAAAGCTTTCCGGCGAAAACTCTGTTGGTAGAGTTCAGAGCTATCTTAAATTTATAAAAAATAAATAATACGTTCATATTTATTTTGTGAAAATTTGCGAAATCATTTCTTATGCCGATTCGATAAAAAAAGGACAAGCAAATTACAACGCAGTTTTTTGACATTGACAAGGCAGTAAATTTTGGTGTAACAGTCAGAGATCTCAGTTGGTTAAACCTACATAAAATTGTATTAAGGTGGTGGTAAACGAGGACACATTGTTGCCGACACAAATGTTTCCCTGTTTGACCCCGCGCGCAGCGGGGAAACATTTTGTGTTCGCAACAAATGTTTCCGCGTTTGCGCACTCAACAAATCGTCGTGAGCAACAATGCGTCCTCGTTTGCCACCACCTTTAAACGTTATTCCTTAAAATTGTGTCAGTAGCTTAGCCTCGAAAGAATAACAAAGATGGAAATATACAATGAGCAATATTGCTATTTTAAATTCGAGGTGAAATAAAGGTTATTGCATTGCTGTATTGTATTGTATTGTATTGTACATAATTAGTCACGTGATCATAATGAAGACGTTTCCCTTTCGTCAAGGAATTCGATGACGAGGAGAAATGTAAAATAAAAATCTGCCAAACCTACACAAACCAAACCGATGCCAAAAAAATATATTTTCTTGTATAACATTTGTAATTGTCGTCTCTAATCAACGTGGTATCGTTTGTAATTGTTGCAAGACGCTTGAAACAAGCCATCAATGATTAAGATGAAATATCGACTTTCTACACACTACAAGCAATTTGTTTGGTTTAAAATTTAATGACGGCTCTACATAGCTATGCATATTTTTAATGATCAATTATTTACATGCAAAGTTCTCTCGAGTCCTTGTACTCAAATGATTCCGGTAATTTCACCATAGTTACAGTTTTGCGACAGAAATCGCAACGAAACGTGGTGATATTGTCGTGTGGAAGCCTAGCCACGAATTCTAAAACTAATCAGTTCTATAACAAACTGATATTAACATTGCAATAGATTTTCTACCCTCAGCTTTAGCAAAACTTAAATTGACAAACTCAAACTCTACTGACTACCCTAAAACTAACGATTTAAATAAAATTTACACAAATGTTATCCATAGTTTTCATTCAGAGTAACTTTGCTTCATCATTCGATTAAACTTTCTCGGCGAGCGCCAAACAGACAAACAACCAACAGAATGCAGCTCTGTTTAGCAGACCCAATGCTGTTTTCAAACTCTGCGATTTTTTGTGTAAAGAACGAAGAATTCGATTGCAGTGGAGTGAATAAGCTTTAAAGTAGATTCTTACCTCCTCAAGCTGTTATATATAAATACTTTAAGCGTTTTTCTAGGAGTGTTCCTATCCAAGACTCTTGTTTATCCACACTTCGGGATCTAATTCAATAATTTAACAAAATGCAGTGTGCGTATCACCCCCCCGATGCGTGCGACAGGAATAAAATAATAACCCTGACCTGAACAGGTGTGGCTAGAATCAGGCAAATTCACAATACAAAGACTTCCTTTCTGACGTATTGTCATTTTTTAGTATTCTCGATATTGTCATTAAAATTTCAAAAACAAGTTCACTGACCAAACCATTGAGCCCTATAGGGAATCTGCGCATATAAACAATAGATTTCCGAAGAACGCCCAAGAGTGATTGACTCCCTCGAGCGATTTGAAATGTAAACATTTGACATAATTTTGTATCTTAGTGGCTATATAAAGTGTTTGAGATCAAATTAAAAACATAGTTAAATTCCCACAAGATCAATAATTACCGAAAGGTTTCTATGACAACGAGGCGCAAAATTGCCCGTCGAGAGGAATGGTCACCGCAATACCAAAGAAAAAAGAAAAACATTTTGCGTCATTATCGGTACTGTTTTGATTGTAATTATCAATTAGACTACGAGCCACAGACCTCGGGTTCGAACTCTTATTGTTTTGGTAGACATTATAAAGAATTGTAGTCTAAACTAATTTTTATGCAAGAACAATCACACTGTAACCACGGTTTGACAAAGCCGTCAGAAATTACAATGTTTGTATGGGAATCTGATGGGAAATAACTTTTCTAAAAATTTAAGTTTGCACAATTTATGAATCGCAATGTTAAAATATTAGGCAGAAGATTGTATTTACCGAGTTTGAAGGATGTAGCTGGGATAGAAGGCATTGAGTTAGATTTTTAATTTCTCGTACATTTGTCTATAATTTTCTCCCGCGAACCCCGCCAACCCATCCACATTTACAGACAAATGTACGGAAATTTAGAAAAAAAATCAACTGAGCGTCTTCTGTCCCAGCTACATCCTTCAAATTTGGTGAATACAATTTTAACGTTATGATTCATAAAGTGTGCAAACATGGCTTTTTCCCTAATTTGCACATTTTTTAAACTTAGGGTATATTACATGAAAAATATTTTCTGCTTAAAAAAAAGAAGGCCTTTCGAAATACAGAAGAATGGCGTTTTTCTTTTTAAAATATCGTTTTTCGTTGTAGAGATATTGACATTTTCTATTATGCAAATTAGATCAGTGATGACGTCATAAGGTTTCAACTAAAAAATGTTAAAAAACTGAATAAACAATATCTCTAAAACTATTGATGCAGCGTTCTTGAAACTTGGCACCACAAATGTGCACCACAAAAGAAACAAAATGACACCCTTAGTATTGTTGTCATAGCAACTTTTTCAGCTACAGTCTCTCTCTGTCAAAAAAACAAATACTCTAAAGTGAAACTAATAAAGATATTTGAAAACGGTAAACGGCGTATTAAATCTTGCATTGAATTATTTATAATGCAACTAAAAAATTAAAGTGCAAAAATGTGATCAAAGGCAGTTTTCATTTGAGAGTGAATGCATCCGAAAACAGACCACGAGAAAAGAGTCGATAGAAGATTTGCCCAGAAATAATGAAGCCCAAAGATGTACTCACTATTTTATACATCGAATCCATGGGCGATCGTATGTTCTTTCCCATCAATCCTTTTTACGTATGATCAGGTATCATTCACATTCGAATGCTGGTGTGTCATATTTGTGTTAAAATGACGTAATGCATTCCATCAGGAGCCCATTGGTAATATTCGGCTCCTGGTTCCGCCTTGCTAATTTTTCCACACATCTTACTGTGTAAGGACTGAACGCAAGAAACGTACAAATTTCACTGAATGCAACAAGGACTTAGGAGTCAGAGTGGACTTGAGTGTTTAGGGCGCTGGACTTGTAATCCGGAGATCCCGGGATCAAATCCTCCCTGCCACTAAAAACGGATTTGTGTTCGGTGGTCCCGAATTCAACTCCTCAACGCTTTGTAAATAGCCAACTTCTTTCCCCCGTCGGTTTGGATTGCGATATTTTTTTTGGATTTACAGTTAGCACAACAGTGCTTAGACTAGCTGAACACACTGAAAAGTGATTTACTTATTTATTAATTTTTTAGGTATTCAAACGGTTCATGGCGTTTCAGTGCGTTTCTATAAAGATGAAATGATCAGTTATGACACGAGCGTGGGACAAAGAAAATTCTTAGTCCCCCACAGGATTCGAACACGTGACCTCCAAGATACCGATCGGGCACTCTAACCAACCATAGTTAGTAGCTACGAGAACTCCTGGTGGGCTAGGGATATACTGAAACCAGGAAGACCGGAACGCCAGAACGCCGGAACACCGGAACACCGGAACACCGGAACACCAGAATTTTATTTTTTATATATTAATTTATTGGCATTTGATAGTATTTCTGGTTTTCCGAGGTGTTCCGGTGTTCTTGGTTTTAGTACATGCCGTGAGTTAAGGCCTTTTACTGGCTGATGTTACCCTCTTTTCCTATCCGTTTCAAAACTTGTTTCATTCACTTGCTTTGAAATTTATTGTCAATTGTAAAGCTGTTCTTTAAACCAAAATTAATTTTCAAAACCTACTGAAAAATTATATATAATTGGATGATTAATTATATATATTATTTGTGATAAAATCATTTGTAGATTCCTGTGACGTGGGTTGTTGTTTACCTCTCAAATTATGGACTTAACTTTACTCATTGATGCCAACGTGACTTTTGTCAATTTTATCTTTTCTGTAAAGAACATATTGCCTTAAGGGTGTGTTCACTCACGTCGCAGGCAGACATATTGGGTAATCAACTGAGACAAAAGATTATATTGCCATGCATAAAACAGAGTTCAATTCTCAGAGTATGCGCCTTAATCTCATGACAGCCATGTTGAGTCCCGAGGGATTGAAAACTTTTGTTCTGCCAGGCGGAAACTCGTTCCCAAACATTTCAACTCGAGGCTGGGGATACGAAATCTATTTGTCTGTGGCCAATATGGCCGCCACGAGAATAAGGCCCATTGGCTTGGTACACTAATTTGGCCATCTTTTCTTCTTTTGAGAGCACCTATATGGTTGCCATGACGTTATATGAAAACGTTCTATAGTATTTGATTAAGAAAATAATTTGATCATTAAAAACAAATAGATGTCTATTTAATTTCTGTCTTCGACCAATATACAGAAGCGTCAGTTCCTGTAGGTAAAGACTTCCTGTTCATTCGCTAACCTCAAAGAAATTATTTTACGAAATAATCCAAAGCTGTTCATGACAATTACCAACAAAGTTCAATTATTGTATTTGAAATGAAAGAAGTAAAAACAATTTGTGAAGAGTTAAACTAACTCCTCCGTTTAATGGATTTGTCGATTGTCATTTTGGCTTTTGAGATGGAAAAAACTCTAAGCATTTAATAAAAACTATATTAGCTCCAATCTCGAGCTGGAAATAATATTTCCCTTTCTGTTTAATATTAATTTCTTTCAATACCTCTGTCGGTCTGATTATGTATTGGTATCTGAATTTTAAGAAATTGCATGTTGATCGGCGCTGTTTGGATGCAAAAGGCTTGGTCAATGAAAATCGGAAGAACATGTTGCTTTTGATTTTTGAAGGAATTTGTCATTTCACTTCCAATTATTCAAAGCAGTTTGAATTCGTGCGACTCATCTCTGTGACAACGTGCACCATCTTGTCCTCGTGTCTCGTGGAGCAACTTATCGCAGAAACCCGTCGCTGCGACTTCGTTGTCGTCTAGTCCGCCCCGTCCTTAACGTTACCATTTCTCTTTTCACCTCTATTATTGCGAGAAAAATGGCTCCAGCAAACTGTTTCAATAAAAATTCCTTTGAGACAGATCTCTGTAAGTCCCCTATAGTAAGTGAGCTGCACTAGTTGTCGCTAAAAGTTCCACTTAGTTTACATTTTTAACAATACTGACATTGGAAGACTAAGTCAGTTATGCAAAAAAAGGACCTTGACCGAATTGAACGTAACTTTCACTAATTCCACATCTACAGTCATGTAATGTAACTCAGGTGGCGATTAAAAAAAGCAATAAGCTAAAAAGAGCTTTACCTTGATTTCTCTTGCCAGGTAGTCGTTGAGAGGGAATTAAAATTTTACAGTTTCTTTGGAAGTTGAGATGCGTGGCAAATCTAAAATAAATTATTAATTTCTCAGCAAATGAGGAAAGGCAGGCTAAAACAATTAGTTTATAAATTGAAGTCGGTGAAATTGGCATAGTTATATTTTATATTATTTCGGTCGCGTATTCAGTGGTGAAGGAACTGTGTTGAATATCTCTGTAGCTGTTTTCAGTATTTGCAACAAGCAATATCTCAACTTCAGAAGTTAAAAAACGTGTTTTGCTGACAAAAGCAAGTCAACTCACACAGTAACTTAAGACGTGCAGATGCTTTGTTTCAAATTTTTAGGATATAAATTGTCATTCTGCATGTCTCTGGTTATGCAAATTATGTTTATTCCATTAATCCATTATCTCTACAAATACAGGGTTTCCGTATAACAAGAGATAAAATCAAACAGGAAAGCGGCTTAAGTCACGGATATCTTTTCAAGAGCACGTTTCTCAGTTTTCCTACTTGCTACCTGTGAATGGTTATATACCTGCTTAAACAATCAGCAACAGGCTGACGTGAGTTTTTCCTTTCCTTAACCTTTAAAACTCATCTATAACTACACGTAAGTGAAAATCCACTTTCCTAAAAGGTTTCTTCAATTTTTCTTCAAATTTCTCTCAATTAAGCTTTTTTCAAGCTTCCTTTACTTTTCTTCAAGTCGTCATTAATTTATCTTCAAGCTTTATTTAAAGTGGTACTATGATCAAATTTTCGCACTTTGAGTTTTAGTTGCATCATAGAGAATTTAATGCAAGATTTAAAATGCCTTTTACCGTTTTAAAATGGTTTATTAGTTTCTGAGATATTTAAGTTAAAAAAAGATAACATATGCAAATTAGGGGACTGATGACGCCACATACTCAACCCCATTTGATATTAATTATAGAAGCGGAGCCATCTAAATCAATTTGCTACAGAAACCATCGAAACGTGGTACGAAAATAGTTCTTAAGGCGGCACTCCTACTGATGTAATCAAATTGCATTACCATGGCAACAGATGAGATCAATTAGATCAGGCAAATGAGGCAAAACTGAAGAAAATCAAAACGGAAACTGAAAAAAGCCAGAAATAGTCTTAACATTGTGGAGGTCTGGAACCCAACAAGCTGCCATGGTAACATAATTGATAGCCTCATATTGTAGAACGCACCTAGCAGAGTCTCCGTGCCAAGAATCAAACATTTCGGATACACTTTGGTCGAGACATCTCGCTTTCATATGCATATTTGACTGAAATTGGGCAAGTGTATGACGTCATCTCTTAGCTAACTTGCATATTTTAAAAAAAATTAAATATCTCTGGATTTAGACTTTCACAAAGTCCTTCGACGCGCGGTTCAATCGTGCAAGTCTACTCTGGAACGAAAAGAGATATTTAAAAAATGTAAGCGGCATTTTTGTTTAATCTCATACCATCCAGTTGTCTATGCTGACTAAATAATAATTTTCTAGAGAATATCACTTAGTCTGCATATTGGCTATTAAACCATCCAAGCGAATAAGGTGATCTATTTTGCATCTAGTTCAGTGCCCTCAAGTTTTTTCAAGATTCCTTTCATTTTCTTTTGAGTTTTCCTCAAGGCTTTCAAGCCTTATGTAAGCTTCCAGAAATGCAAAAGGATAGGGCTTGTTTGGCAACACCTCACTATGGAGAATCAAAATTAGCCTTACTCACTCACACGCTCGCCAAGTAATTCCCTTCACGTGAGAGAAAAGTGACATAGGTGAAACAATTTCACGGGTGGTTTTATAGAGCATTTTCACACACGTGACCAGCTGCCATATTGGATTGCTGAAACAAAAGATGATATTTTCATAACAAGAGAGTTCAATTCCCGGAGGATTGTTTTGGGACACCAATATGGCCGCAGTTTCTTTGTTTTGGGTCACCAATATGGCCGCCGTGACGTCATGTGAAAACACTCTAGACTAACTTTTACATAACACTAAACACAACTTTATATGCCGAGTGATATCACCGGCTCGCTTCATTTAATTTCTACGTCTTAGTTATATGATAAAAAAGTTATTGATTCAATTAATAACGAGGATGAAAGAATTAAATGAGAATTAAAGATCCAATAATAAATTCTTCACAAAGAACTTTGTTAATGCCGATTATAAATAAGTGTTCTATTTACAATTTGATCGACAATTTCATCATTTGTTTAGACTCAGATTCTTTCCAATATATATTTCAACATCTGGCTACTTTTGTGATCACGCAACAAAATGAATTGCTCAGTGCGAGGATGACTGCTGTGTGATTCATGTAATGGTCACTCAAAGGTCTGAGGTGATGTTCAATCAAATCAATAAATCAATAAACTTTATTCATGTGTCAAAATGTTTAGTTAATATGAGCTAATTGGGGAAATTAGAATTTAGAAAACTAGAATAAATAAGCTAAATGTAAAAATATAAGATGATAATATAAAATATTCTAAAAGCTTAAAGTTAGAAAATTTTAAAATATACTATTAATTAAAATTAAAGACTAAATGTAAGGATTTTAAGAAATACAAATCGGGCAAGAGCTACAGCTGTCACTGATCCTTTCAGCAAGGTTTATTTGGCGTACGTTGGATTTAAAAGACTGTAAACTTGGCTTCTCTTTTGTCCATTGTGCTTAATTTTGATCATATGTGCGGTCCCAAGTAAGCGAGGGAGTCCTTGTGCCATAAAGAACAGTGTTGAAACGAGGTATGCAAACATCCCTGTTTCTTAGGTGATAATTCGATTACTATCGATTTTTCTGGCACCAGAGGCTTTTCAAAAGTGCCATATAAGATGGCAATATGATAAATATGGCATTATCGATGTGTTCATAATACGTTCCATTGCCACATCAAAACTTATTACTACTGTCTATGCTGGGCAATAATAAAATGCATGACAAACGCACAAAAAAGATGTCGTATACTTGACACAAAATCAGGAAAGGCGGCATATAGAGTCAAGAAAATGACCAAAAGGGTAAAGCTTAAGAAACGCGGCAACGATTGATTTAAAGGCCATGTCCAGTCCATACTGCGCAGTCTCGGGATTTGTTTACATTTATGTTTTGAATTCGTTAATATGCTACACTTCGGTGACTGCGTACATGACGTTTTTGAGTCCGCCATTATGGGTTGTTTTGTTTGGGAGTTCTCAATGAGCTGAAACGTCGGTTTAATTTGGAATATTGTCGTGGTTCGTCTACTCTTTATTATTGTTTTGCAAGGATATCGGATGTTAATAATGAAGAAAAAGGTAAGTTTTTACCAGCAATTTTCATTTTGGCTTTTTTACATTCCATCGTGTGCGACTTGATAAACATTGCAGGCGGAGAGTGCGCAGTACGTACTGGAAATGGCCTTTAAATATCTTCAATATCACTATGCTTTGGTTTTGCTCATGTCGTTTTTGTTGAAAATTATCGCCTTTTGCATAGCTTTCTGGTTTCACTCTTTCTCTTAAAACCCTCGTAACACAAGAATAAAGAATGATAATAGCAGTTAAACAAGGAATATTAAAATGAAAGCTATAAAGTAAATCATGGTCGCAAAGCATGGCAAAGTCATTCCATGAAAATTTACAGAACGTTCTCTGACCGACGTTTCTGATTTCACTGTGGAAGAAAACAGGGAAAGAAAATATTGTCGATATCAACTACGTTAGAAAAAGTAATGCTGCCCTTATCTTCCGTGTGAGAGACATCGCTTTAAAAGGGAATACAATAGCGCAGAATCTGTCTACAGCGATCAAAACAAGGCGTAACATGGATCCTATTGCGGATACCATACTGACATACGCCGCTTTACACGCTACAGTTGCCAGTGGACCTTGAAATTTTCTTTCCCTGTTTGTTGTTATTTCATCCGTGAGGTACATCGGCCAGGAGGCTAGACTAGAAAGTAAATCTGAAACCACCATTTTGACATAGTAGTAGTTTGTGCTTGTTCTAAGGCTTGGTGGTGTGTTGTACACTGTCTTAATCACCAGTATGTTACCAATAAATGCAGCAATAAAGATTACAGCCGTAGCTGTTATGAAGAATGAAGGCCGAGCGGCGTACGAGCACAAGGCGAGATCACCGTAATCATTGATTTGCATGGAATTGTTCATGGTGACTGGGCAACTTTTAATCAAAAAGTAAAAAGTTTGCAGAAGTGATTGCTCCAACAAAATCTGGACCTGGTAATATTAAAAAATAGACATGAGCTTGTTGTGGTACGTCCATAGAAAAGCAAAGCAAAAATGATTACGCGAAGTCTTTCTTTCACGAAGTGAAAGTGCGAGCGAACCGGTTTGAAACTTGCAGGTCTTGCAGAACCACAAACTTCAAATTACGTAAAGCAACTCAAACCCAAAATGTAGAAACAGAATTTTAACAACTAACATTTATTCCATTCGGAAATTCTGGAAAAACAGACGAATTAATACAAAGTTCAGTCCATTCGCGGTTACCTCGGTAGAACACGGCAAAAAAACAAATGATCCCATTTAATGAGTTTCGCGTCAAACTTTGGAGTTTTCCCTTCACAGATTAATTCAAACCCGATCTATATTCATCTTGAAAACGAATCCTCTTTGAATGCTTTTCTTTTCTTCTTTCTGATAACTAACAGCACCAAAGACTGTAAACAGTTTGAGCGATTGGAGCTGTTGTTGAAAGTTTTCATCGCACGTCTTTCGATTCATTTTTCGACCGTAAATATTAGCCAATGAGCGCGCGCGAATTTCTGCAATTGTGGTAAAATTAACAAATAGACGTGAGCTTGTTGTGGTACGTCTTGTAACCAACCACGAATTTTTAATCGCATTGTCAAATTTGTGTGCAGCTCACGAGGCCGCCGAGTGAGTATTAGTTGTGGATGGCAAAATAAGATGCAAACTGTTAGACAATTCCATGGAATATGAAAAAAAAGAAGCTTTAAAACTTTAAAGCATAACCTTTGTTCCCCAATTCTCCTGGGTATACTTATGCAAAATTTTAGGGGGCAAACAAGGTGTATTATGGGCAATGCGAAAATGGCGAATACTGCCTTTTTTATGTTTCAATGTCATCATAATTTATTACCTAAGGTCTTTGACAATTTCTTTACATCAGTGCATATATATCATCTAAACACAACTATAATACTAGGCTAGAATCTAAATCAACTTACTATATCGATCATATTAGAACTAATTATGGTAAGTTCAATCTACATTTCTCTGGTCCTTCTATCTGGAACAAATTGGATGAGGAGATAAAGACTTTATCTCTGCTTTCATTTAAACAAACCATGACTAAACCTATGTCTAATGCTAGCTTCGTATTCTTAAGTTCCAGCCGCTACTAATTAACTTATGTACAATTTTTATCTAAAAGCATAATAATTTTTTTAACTACTTAGCTCGATTAGTGTTTGCTATTCTTTTTTAGCTTATTTGAGTTAATATTTTTTTGCTATTTGATTTCTATGTATCTAGCAAAATAAAATGGTGGTTGTTGTTGTTGTAGAGAAAATTCGATTAATCCTAACGTTCTCGCCGATTTAATTCTTGTAAATTTTATTAGCCACAAAATTCCTAACGTTATTGTTACGAGCGTGGGAAAAAGAGAAATCTGAGTCCGCGACAGGAGTCCAGACAGTCATCTATGTCTTCCCTGAAGTGACAACATGGAAAATTTGCCGCTCGGGCTGACCGAATGTAATTTCCTGTGATTTTTTACGGCTGGTGAATTATCAAGTCAAACACCCAGGTCAAACCCATACGAAGCCAGAGTAAACGCTCTTTGAGCGTCCTGTTCTTTCGATAACTATCCTGTTGTCTTTTTGTAACTCACCAATTTCGGTAGAGAAGAATCTTCTTGGTGCATTGAAATATGACAAAATGAAAGACATTTACTGTGTACAGAGGGACACAACTTTCGAAGAGCATGACGAAAACTGGTGCTACATGAAAATAAAATAATCGGATTGACTGCTGTGCTAAGAAATGGTAAGACGTAACTACAAAAGCCAAACATGAACATGCACTTGTCAGCTGTGATAGTAATACCGATTTCAACAATTTTGTATACACCGAAAGGGCAAAGACAAATAAAATATGTTGAAACAATAGAAATGAATATCTTCATTACGTTTTGGTTCTGCTCTGTTCTTTTTCGTTGCAAGTTATTTCCTGTTGCAGCGTAATCGGGATTAGTTCTTCTTCTTAAAGCTCGCATAATACGAGAATAAATAAATATTATTGCAATCAAAGGGGCAAAGTTGTACATCGAAATACCAGATGCAAAGTACAAGATTTTCGCCAAATCATTCAACGCAGTTATGCAGGAGTTGGTCTGGTCGATTGTGTTAAACAGCAATATGGGGACACAATGCCCTATTGGCATCAACCACGTCGCAAAAAGAGAAACTGCTCTTACTTGTCGTGTAATGCACATGGCTCTCAAGGGAAGTACTATAGCGATGAATCTGTCAATAGCGATCAATAACAGGCTAACATTGGAGACAGTTTGCGACACCAGTCTAAAGTACCCTCCTACTTTGCACCCCAAAGTACCCAGAATACTTTGGATTGAACTTCCACGGTATGCCATGATCCTGTCGGTGAGGTACAACGGCCAGATGGCAAGACTAACGAGCAAATCAGAAACCGCCATGTTGACGTAGTAGTAGTTAGTGCTTGTTCTGAGACTTGGTGTTTTGTACACTGAGATAATCAACAGAAAGTTCCCAAAGAGGTTTGCTGTGCTGATAGTAGCCAAGACCATTGTGAAGAATATAGAAACAGCTTGCGAACAGGAAGCGGGATCATCGTAACTGATGTATGTAGAATGGTTCATAGTGCCTGGGATGTTCTTCTTCAAGCAAACGTCGTGTGAAACCGAATTTCTTCTAGTGATTACTTCACCAAATTTTGGGACGGACAAATAAAGTAATTAAAGTAAAATAACTGGGAACCGGTAGATAACGTTTAAAATGAAAACTGGGGTAGCAACAGATCTGCAGATAAACGTGCACGAGCATAAACATAAGGGCATAAACCTTTAAAGACTTTAAAAGTATTTCAAAACAGTTTACATTTGAATGAGGACAATAAAAGTCAAAAGCACGCGACGTCGGGGGCCAAATAAAAAAGAGCTGTGAATGGCAGATGGTGCAATTCGGGATAGGGATTTCACATTTGGAGTAAAGTAAACATCATAGAAAATACATCGAATGCACGAAACAAACATGCTATGTACCTGTAGACAAAGGAGAAACGTCTTTACATAGCAATAGCAAGGGACACAGGACAGTTTTTTAAAAGGCGAAAATACTTTATTGTCATTATAAGAAAAATATGATTTCCCAAAACGCAAAGCGCACCTAGTATAAACGAGGAGCGACGCCTGGGGACGAGGCAGCCATGCATCTGTGTCTGACAGCAATTTGAACCTCAAACCATATCTGGTTTAATGGAACGCCAGCTTGGTTTCCGTTTTATTTTTCAGAGGCGGATGAACAAATTGACTCAATGGGACAAGTCAACCCTTCCTTAATTCTCAGAATTCTGTTTTCGTGTATTAACATACATGTTCAAATATCGACTTAAAAGCTTCTATTTCTGGCCGCTACCAGGTACCACATTATGGCAACAGTAAATTGATACTTCTTTTTGCGTTTTAAATTAGCTTTGGAACTCACCTGGCAATAAATGAATTCACACAGACTTTGTTTCAAGTTACAGTTTAAAGCCTTAATTAACCAAACACCGCAGGATTTCTTCATATGATGAAGTTTACTACCTGATGGGAATCGTTTAATTTGATGCTGTCTTTACAAAATTTATTTTTCATACATATTTCTGCATGAAAGTATTTGTTTTAATGATTTACCATTGCGCTCAAATGCAAATATCACATTTTAGCGATGATAAACTACAAAAATATGTGTCACCTTTGAAAACATCTTTAAAATTAACGATTTTTTTGCATGGGGAAAAAGAACAACATTTTTTCATCGCAGAAGTGCACTTAACAGCTTCAAGATACCGTTTTCTGATCATGAAGTAGTTATCGGGAATTGTTTTGCTGTGTTTACACGAAATATTTTAATATCCACTTCAAAATGTTCAATTGGTCCCTACCAGGTGCCACATTATAGCAGTTGTCACAAAAGTGACACTCCTTTTGGCGTTTCAAATTAAGACGGAATACATCAGGAAGATTTCTCTTGATAATATATTTGAAGTAGTAACACAAAAGCTTGCAATAAGGTGTAAATCATTTTGGTACATAATTTTGTCCAATGAATGCTCGAAGTCCTAACGGATTCCGTCTTAAGCTTTAGTTGAAAACACACGACGGAGAAGTAAATTTAAAGTTAACGGTTTATGAAAAAACCGCGTATCTCAAATGGTAAAGATTATTACAAAGGTCCGTCTTAAATTAAGAACAATATTTTTCACACTTTCGCACTTGTACAGTAAATGGTAAGATTAACGATCCGCTATTGTTGCCAAACGTAAATCTCAAATTTTGAATAAAAATAGTTCAAATTATTAAAAGCTAAAAACACACACAAAAAGACTTTCCTATGTCATTTTGTCAGGTTTTGGTGCTCTTGTTTGAAAACTTCCTCCCTAAAATTAAATCATATCAATACTGTTTGTTTACACGAGTGTATTGGTTTAACAAATTCACCATCTGCGAAAACCGAAATTAAACCTACTCGATACATCATTTTTAGTAACTTAAATAGAAACAAAACTTTCTATAATAATTATAGAGTAAGGCTTCAATAAAATTAAAAGAATATTCTTAGTCTGAAGTCAATAAACGCCCAAAACAAGAACGCTTGTGGGAGCGGTGTATTGGTCGATAGCACAAGATGGCGACTGTTCTGATGTGACGTCATCACCTCTTTCTCCCAAAATAGTTCCCATTTTTGTCCCACAGTCTCACAAAACAGCATTCAACTGAGACAAGCGACAAACCTAGCATATTGAAGTACCTATTAGCTGGCACATTGTCATCTTTTTACATTCTTGGGGAAGGATAGTTTCTGTAACATTGCCTCTGTCCAGACATTCAGATGTATAATTGGTACTGGTAGAAACTCAAATTTGGTACCGCGGCAAATTTAATTAATTTAATGCTTTAACGTGTGGTGGACTATTATCCCGGCATGCAGAAGGGAGCAGAAAAAATCCCAGGCGCTTCATGGAAAGGAAACAGGTGACAAACTTTATAAGCTATTAGCTTCGAATACAAACTTTATCTATTATTATGTTATGATAACACCCTCATTCATGCTCCGTTAAAATAAGATATGGCTGGAAAAATATTGCTCAGTGGTCCAGGACAAGCTGGGACAACTTGGAATAGCTCAGCAGTGGTGCATGACCCACGCAAATTTTGAGCCAGGGTGGGTAGGTGGACCGATCCTTCCTACACTGCTCCGCTGCCTGCGAGACTGAACACGAAAGGAGTATCATTCTGTTCTAACGCAATATTTTTAGCCTTACTACACCCTTCTCTGTATGACTGCGTGTCTTGAGTCTCCAAGGACGTGTTTAATTTTCGCATATCATTACGAGTGTCATGAATAGCTGGTTTCAACATTATTTTTTGCTTAGTTTTACCTGTCACGTTTTCTTATTTAGTATGCCATTAATTAATTCGAGGTTCCCTTTGACTCAAAAGCCAAAGCACATAAGGATAGGAAATAGCAAGGGTTGACAGGCCGCACATCTAGACCGCTGTGAAAGCATTTGTTGACCTTTTAAAGTTTTGCTCTAACGAGTGTATCTTTTAAGGATTTTCCTTTCTTATAAGATTCCGGTGAATTCTATTACCTACTGATTAACTTGTTACGAATTTCTAGCAAAACCTCTAATATTACCAGTTGCACATTCAAAAATCTTGACACAAATTTCCCTCCAATTATAAGCCCAGCCAATTTTGAAACGCAAATTTCCCTCCTGTAATAAGCCCCTCCGAATATAAGCCCCTTCCAAGTTAAAAATAAGCCCCTCAAAAAGGTCCTTTGAAAAATATAAGCCCCGGGGCTTATTTTCGGAATTTTACGGTATATTGGTTAAACGAATTTATTATTTTATGGGACGAATATAGTAAGTAAACTCACATTTTCTACGTTTTTGCATGTTCCTTAATTTGCTGTGCCATTAAAATGTTCTTTCACTACTGTAACGGAGCAGTGGATGGACATTTCAATGAAAGTAAAAAGTCACAGTACTTAGACTGAGGAGCTACGTCACGGTTTGCCTAAATGTCAAAATCGTCATTTATAATCCGTCTCAGTCTTCTCCATCCTTAATCATCCCTGTTCCTTTTTAGTTTAGTATCACTTCTTTGTTAGTTTTATTCGTTAGTAAACTATTGTTTTCAGGTTTCCTGCATTCCAAGGGTAATTTGGTTCGTCCCAAAAAAAATATCTCAAAATGTCGTGGCGCATCTCCTTTACAAGTCGTAATTTATATAATCTACTTACTTTGGTGAGGAGGCGAGGTAGGATGGGACGGTCCGGGTTCGAGCTCTGGCCGGGACACTGCGTTGTGCTCTTGGGCAAGACACTTTACTCTCACAGTACCTCTCTCCACCCAGGTGTATAAATGCGCTCATCTCCCATCCAGGGGAGAGTAGAAATACTCCTGGTCGCTTTATGCTACAGAAACGGTTAACCGGGATAGGCTACGGCCTGATGGGCCACTAGCTCGTATGCAGACTTTAGCTACCACTCAAGTTTGGAGGCCATTTTCTCATGCCTGAATTTGGCATGAATTCTTTTAACTTTCACCTCGCCGGTCCGTCCCCAGTTGTTCAAAGGGTGGATTACACAATCCACCGAATAAATCACTATTCACAACACTCTTAATGATATGTGAAGTTTAAATGCATTTAATAATGGGTATGTCATGGCTGGTTGGGCACTTTCACGTGTGATTACGTAACTGCTGATGATGAATTCCGGTTTGGCGCAGAAATAATCCATTTTAACTCAGTTTCAGCGGAGCCACGCCGTGGTGGACGACCCACCCTCCCACCCAAGATCGAGTGGGTCGTATCTGTAACACCTCCTAAGCCCGCTGTGTCAGCTTGGCTTAGCCCGCTGATCAATCATTTTTCCATACCTTATTACAAGTGAGCATGAATATGAATGTTGTCTGATATTACTATCCAGGCCCACTTCTTAATTTAAGGCCCGCAGGAAAATTTTTCGGAAAGAAAACTGCATTGGAAAGAAAACTCGTTTGCCAAAATTTATCCACTGCCCCACCGGACAGTAATTTAAGGACGTTCACGCAAAAATTTTCTGCTATTGATTTTTTTCTGAAACTCTCACCACTGTAAGATAATGAGTAACTGATGCCAGAAAAAAAAATTGGGGGTCATCGACTTCGTTTTGGAGATAACATGCCCAGAAGAACACCCTAAATCCGAAAACTCGCGCTTTGTTAGCTGATACGGCTACAGTGTCTGCAAGCACAACAATATGGCAAATTAATCTTTGAAATGAACGAATCTCTGTCAAATGTTGTTTAAATGGACCCATAAAGTGAATTTATTCAATTGGTGTGGTTCCTTGAAGAAAAAATTCGCATTTAGCGACCACATTTCCACTCGCCTAACAGCTGCAAGATGGCTGGATTCGATGTCCTCTGGACAGAGAACTTCAAAATGTTTAAACTTCACACATTGATTTTTTGTTAATATTTTGCCGAGAATTGTAAATAAAATCAGTAAACCACTGTAAGATAAAATAGAACGATCGGATTGATTGCTGTACTAAGAAACGGAAATAGAATCTGAAAAAACCTTTGAATCATGAACGTGCACTTGTTTGTGAAATTAAGACTAATGTCAAGGATGGAATATACACCGAAAGGTAAAAGGCAAATAAAATACACCACAACAATCGATTTGAAAATCTTCATCACGTTTTTGTTTTGCTCGTTCCTTTTCCCGTTGTAAGCCACTCCCTCTTGCCGTGTAATCTTGTTTGGTTGGTTCTTCTCAAAACGCGCATTATCCTGGAATAGATTTTGATTATTGCAAACAAAGGTACAAAGTTCTACATGACCACAGTGGATGCACAGTAGATGATCATCGCCGTACCATTCCACGCCAATGTACAGAAGTTCTCTGATCCACTTGCGAAGCTCTGTGATAGTGTAACACAGGGAAACAGTGCGTAATTGGTATCAACCGTGTTGCAAACAGCAAAGCTGCTCTTACTTTCCGTGTAATTAGAGAGACTTTTAAGGGAAACCTAATAGCGATGAATCTGTCGACAGCGATCAACACCAGGCTTGAAACAGATACTGTATGCGACACCACTCTAAAATAAGTTTCTACTTTGCAACCAACAGTTTCCAGGTTGAGATTTCCACTGCTTGGTATCATTTTTTCATAAGGTGAACAAGCCAGAAGACCGCATCAGGAAGAACATCAGAAACAGTCATATTGACATAATAGGAGCAGGTGCTTGTTTTAAGGATTGGGGTTTTGTATACTGTGGCAATCACCAGAATGTTTCCGATGAAAGCTGTTGAGCTGATGATAGCTATAGCCGTTGTGAAGAATATAGAAATGGCGTGCGGGCAGAAAGGATGTTCATTGAAATGGCTGTGAGTGGAGTTGTACATGATGATGATTATCGTTTACGTTCTGTCTTGATTCTGCGTGGCCAACGTCCAGTTCATCTATACCACATGTGGAGGATTTAGCTTACGTTGCAAAATTTTCTTTTCGTTGTTTGCGAAAAGTGCTTTCTTTGCACATGAAACTCAAAGTGTTAGTTCATTAATTCTGTTTAGGGGTTTGTATGTAGGGTGTAGGGTGATGTGAGTTCTAATAAAGAATTTGTTGATCAATCAAAATGCTTAACTGCAGATAATTAACAATTATTCTTTGAAATCGAGGTGAATAGTGCCACTATTCACCGAGATTGAGAAGAATAATTGTTTTAGTATATACACAGGAAGTGATCTCAACAACATTTTCAGAAGGAAACCATTGAAAAATCGATTTAATTGACCTCCGAAACACTGGCGAAAAGCGAGTTTACACCCGCCATTTTGTTTTTGTTTGGCTTACGCATTATTCACTCGGTAGGGGGTGAATAATGCTCATTAGCCAGAGATAGCGAACCAATCAGATTGCTTAAAACACCAAGATCATTGACTGTGTATATACTAATTCTCTATGTTCTTGCTATCGGTCTGTAGATAGTGTGTTGATATTGTTTGGCGAATTTAGATGTTCACAATGCTTTGGTTTTCCTTGGTTAGTGAATATGTCACAGTTTGACAATGAGAGCTTCATTATTCGCCACATTGCCAATGACACTTTTAAGGCAAGGGAATGAAAAGGTGTCACATTAAGAACACCTCACACCAAGAACAACTCAAAAGGGAAAAACACGGGGTCTTAATTTAAAAAGTCTATCACTTTATTTGTTTAACGTTGACATTTTCCACCTGCATTAATCGTTTTAAAATCGAAAAATTTATTTTAATTCGATGAAAAAAAATCCAGAGTCAAGTAGAATGCAAGACAGGGAAATTAATCACATAGAAAAAGAAGAAACTGGTCTTTTATAATTAGCCACATTTTTCTGTATTTTTAAATCACTTCTAGTCCTACAAACTTTAGGGTTGTTAATTTGTTGATATAGGAAAATCGAAAAGACAATAAGGTACAAAATAAGCGTGTTAAAAATTCGTCGAAAATAGTGGTTTGTATTGACATAAGCACTACCTAGGAGACTGTTTTTTATTTGTTTTTAGGGATTCAGTTACAAATTATAATTGTAATATATCACGGTTCAAAAAGTGCGAATGAATTGGTCACAGTTGTCAAGTAAATTTAAAAGTTGAGTTTAAGTTTGTACCATTAATTAAAATCCTGCGTAAACCAGTGTGACTTGGAGAAATTAATGTTGACTCAACTATAAGCGCCAGTTCAGAGATCGTTGTGAGATGAATTTTTCATTATGATGTCTCTTGTTTACGTTCTGTCTTGATCCTGTGCAACCTTTACCAGTTCATGTGAATGATTGAACAAGTTATATTTTGCTGTTTGTTTGCTTAGTTTCTTTGATGATACCTAAAGAAAGCTGCTTTGCACTTTAAACCCAAAGTTTCAGGTTATTAACTCTCTTTAGTGACTGCTTTACATTTATAAGCATTCTCGTCCCCAGAGCCACTTGTCCCTCTTAGCCGGCTGGGCCTGTGCACGAGGAACAAGTGGCTCTGGGGACACACGATTCGATTGGCTGAAATCAAACAAAGGGTGTCCAATCACATCAGCCGTTTTAAAATCCCAAATTAGCACGTTTAAAACGGTAGATATGATTGGACTCCCTTTGTTAGATTTCAGCCAATCGAATCATGTGTCCCCAGAGCCACTTGTTCCTCGTGCACAGGCCCAGCCGGCTAAGAGGGACAAGTGGCTCTGGGACGAGAATGATATATGAGATGTTAAGTCCAACCAAAGGGACATTCGCTTAATTGCAGATGATTTTCTGCGTTCTTCCTACTCGTGTGGTTTGTGTGTTGATAGTGTTTGTATAATTCAGATGCTCACGACTGTCGTTTTCTTTCATTGCTGAATTAATTTGTACGAGTTTGACAATAAGCGCCTCTTTATAAGGCAGTGTTCACATTTGTTGGCAGGGTACGGTGCCCGAGTACGATTCTAAGCTGGGTATCAATGTCAACACACCTTTTTTTCCAGTAATGTCACAGCTGTCGAAAACTGCTTTTGTTTGGTATTGTAAACAGCTTCTATTATCTTTAAGTGCAAGTCATTGTTTCAATTGGTTAGTATTTTGTTTTGGGCTAGGGTATCAAACCAATCACAAGATATGTTACGAGAGCTGCTACATCACCCTTTTCTTCAAGTTCACACGCCAGAATTCGGGCACGGGCACCGAGCTCGTAGTCGGGCACTCGACAGTATTTAGGAACTTCTGTTTTCAATGTCTGAACACGGCACACTTTTTTCCTAGTGCCCAGATACCAGAGCGCGGGCAGTGTGTGAACACAGCCTTTTAATTCACATTGTCAATGGCACTTATGAGGCAAAAAAATTAAAATATGTCTCACCTCAAATCAAGAACACTCAAAATGAAACAACCTGTGATATACCGATCATGCTTTTAAGAATTGATAGGTGACATTTACCACCTGCACAAAAGTCGATCAACCTCACGGAGTGAAGTCGCCGCTTTCTGAAGTTTTCTCAAAGTCTAAACTGTTTCGCTGTTTTTCGGTACTTGGAAATTTTTAACATCAGGCGATCGAGTTCAAAAGGTTTGATGCTTGTAGCTATCAGGTGCAAGAAGAGAAGTCAATTTGCAGTTCATTTGAACACTGAATTAAAAGAAAAATCAACATTCTGTCATATGGTGAAGTTTATCACTAAGACATACGGGTGTTTTGTACACTGTGGCAATCAGCAGAATATTACCCAGTGAAAGCTGCTGAATTGATAATAGCTATGGACGACAAAAATTCACTTGCATTGATGTCAGAGTAATGTAAACTCAAAGTATCAATTTAATCTGTTCATTGACTGCCATGTCTGAAGGTTGGGTCTAAGAATTTGATGACGTGTGTGAAAATTGGAAAAAATAAGAGGAGTTATTTTGCCTTTAATTTTTTGTCAATAACTTTTCAAAGATGAAGCGTTGTATTATTACAATTCAGTGGACATTTAAACAAATCGATTACCTTCGATGCATCTTCTTTGAAAAAGAAAAAGAAAGAACTTAACATAGTGATTAATACACAAGGCTGAAAGGGACACAAATTCCACATGACCGAGACGGAGTGTGTTTGGGTTTTATTAGACTTGCCACAAGTCGAATTCTTCTTAGCACGGAACATGAGCGACGAAGTCGCGAAAACTCGCGGAAACGAGCGACGAAGTTGTCCGTTTTCCGCCAGACTACCAAAGCTGGAAAACGGACTTTGAGAAAGTATAGGGTTTTATAAGTCCATCTGTTTTGTTACGTCCATCTACAGCAGTGACCAGAGTGATTTGCTTCACTTTTAATTTAGTTATTATTATTATTTTTCATTCGGGTGTTTCCTTTGCAACTTAAATTGATTTTACACGTTTCGAGTCTTAGTGCTGCGGCAATTTCACCTAGAGGATGCAAAAGTTTGGATATATTCACAATTTTATAAATTCAGATAACTTGACAAAGAATGATCATATTTCGTATGTTTGTTCTAAACTAATTGCTCACGAGACGTGACGCGCATCTGTTCTTTCGGTATATTAGCTTTTAGTTTTCACCAAGGAGCGTTCTTTCCTCCTAAGGCTAAGTTTATTTTTGGGTTATTTCACTATATGCTACCAGTTCTGGCAGAGACGTGTTTTCTTGACGAATTGAAACGTTCCGACATGGATGGCAATCGTTGATCGGAAAGGGGAATAGCTTTTGCAGAGCGTGGCGAAAATTAGTACTAAATGAAAACAAAATAATCGGATTAATAGCTGTGCTTAGCACTGGAAAGAAAATGATGGAAAATCTTCTGATGAACTTGCACTTGTCTATACCGTGAAATTCAGGTACTGTCACCACTAACACGTAATATATGCCATAAGGACAAAAGCACACAAAATACGTTACAACAACCGATTTAAATATTTTCATTACGTTTCGGGTCTGCTTGTTTCTGTTTTGTTCAGAGTTAGAGTGATTAACATTGCTCAGTTCTTGTTGCATTCTCTCCTTTAAAACGCGCACAATTCGAGAATATAAAACAGTAATAACAATCAGTGGTGTGAAGTCATATATGCCGATAGCAGTGATGAGGTAGATCATCATCGCAAAACCATTCCAATCGAATTTGCAGAATGTTTTGAGGCCCACGTTTTCAAGCCCAGATGTAAAGATGATCGGAATACAAGTCGCCAATGCTACCAACCACGTTGCAAACAACAAAGCTGCTCGCACTTTTCGCGTTATAAGCGTCGATTTCAAGGGAAATGCAGTGGCGATGAATCTATCAACAGCGATCAACAACAGGCTCAGAATAGATACTACATGTGAAACCAGTCTAAAATATTTTCCTACTTTACAAATAAACGTTGCAAGTGAATCTTGAAGTAGACTTCCCCTAGTGCTTTCTTCAATAAATGTCAAAGGCAAAATAATGAGACTAGGAAGAAAATCAGACACCGCCATGTTGACATAGTAGTAGTTCGTGCTTGTTCTAAGACTTGGCGTTTTGTACACTGAGACAATCAACAGAATGTTGCCAATGAAAGCTGCTGAGCTGATAATAGCTATGGCGGTTGTGAAGGAAATAGAAACCGCGTACGGACAGGAAGGGTGTTCATTATTGGGATCAATGCGAGTGGAGTTGTTCATGATGATGGCTTTTGTTAACGTTCCGATCCAAGCTTTTTCCAAAATACGTTAATGAATAATGTTATTTTATGTCGGAAAAGAAATGGCTAAGGTTGCTTCTCCTGTTTAGAGTCCTTGATGTTTGATAACACAAAATTGTAAGAATGGCAAAACTTTGATGGCCAACACAAAGTACCAATTAATTTTGTTTCCGTCTGAGAATTCCGTGGTAAATCAGAAAGGTGTTCGTTCGTGGATGACTGCAGGATAATGTATTTATATTGCTTGAAGAATAAATAAGTTCAGGACTCTTAGTTATTCCTTTTCCATGAAAGCGTCCCAATTTTGATAGCAATAGCTTCATAAGGCACAGTGCCATCTATGACACAATAGGAGAACAGGTGCAGGAGCTTAATTTCCAAAGTTACCTCTCAGGAAGAGTAACGCTTAAATCGTCATGCCATCTGGCTTTAACAAAGATTTGATGAGTTTTTTGTTTAACTGCAGTCTGTTAGACGTTTATTAGGGTGAAAAACATCTCCCTTAATCGTGGTTCCGGTACAAAATCATATTTTTTCGAGTAACAGTTTATTTAATTATGGTTCACTAAGATAGTTTATTGACACAACTTAGGTGAAATTCCCCCAGCCTTTTTAATTTACAACCGTTATCATCACTAGAACTTTATGTATACCATAAGGGAAAAAGCACACAAAAGTGATTTTAATATTTTCATTACGTTTTGGATTTGCTTGTTTCTTTTATGTTGATAGTTAGCATGGTACGCCGGTTGGCATGTTTCAGTTCTTGTTGCTTTTTCAGAGGCACCTAACAAATCTGTTCCTCACTTTATTTGTTCCCTAGCGCAAATGTTTCTGGTCGGCAAAAAAATTCCGGTAATGTAAACACAGAGTGTCTGTTGGCTGTCTTTATTTATTGGCACTTCTTAAAAGATATTCGCTCGTCGATAATTTCATTTTTTTATTCGCTGTTTGCTGGATAATGCTAAGTTCACGACTCTTAGTTATTCCCTTGTTATGAATCTGCCTCAAATTGTAAATGCTAGCTCTAGATCTAGAAGCCATATTGTCATTTGACATAAATAATGCAAAGGATGCGAAACCTTTCAAAGGACCACTCATGAAGACTAACGCCTGAAATTTGCTTAAGTAAAAAGCAACTTAAGTAATACCTCAAACACGAGTGACAGTGTTTCATCACATTGCCAAACACAGAGAAGAGAGTTGAAAATACAACGCGTAGCGGAGTACTTTTGACGAACTTCGAGGTGTTTGGAAATGTGATGAAACACTGTCTCGAGTGTTTGATATATCTTCTCAATCGAAACTAAAACTACGGAGAAAACGAAGAATTAAAATCGTAAAAATCTATGCTAATTAAGATCTCATTTCCAAACCATGGTTACGGTTCTGATTTCCTTTGTTTCAACGTGATGAATTATTAATGAGTTGGAGAAGCTTATTCGAAAGCCCACTATGAGAAAGAATGATGTTTTCCTTTTTGTGATATCTTCTTTCGTTCCAGAGATATTCACGTTTTTGTATTATGCAAATTAGATAACTGATGACGTCATAAGTGGTTACAGAGTGGGGTCAAAACACAAAATGAAGAATATCTTTGCAGATAATAAAGTAATGCAGTTGACACTTGGCACCATTATTTTGCCCTAAGAAATAAACCACATGCTGCCTATTTTGACGTTGCTATGGCGGAGGGGCTCGGGGGACACGCCCGACCCCCCGTCCCCTTTTCAGGCTATTTTATATAATGACGAATTATGCGATTTATATATAATAAAAATGTCATCTCTGGATGTGAGTAAAAAGCTCAAATACTCTCGGGTGGGCGCTGGAAAAAGGAAGATAGATCGCTTTTATTGTCAACGGCTTTATTGCTTAAATTAAATCACTCACTCATCCTCATCGTGCCCATGAGGACTAAATGCCATGGAAAAACAACTGAAAACTAGAAAACACGTTCGCGAAATCTGGGATTATCTCGCGCAATTACTATGAGTTAAAGGGACGGTCTCACGCTATTTTTATTTACACATCGGAAATCGGCTCATCCTCATTGTAAAAATCTGTGAAACTCACGAGTGACGTACAACAAAGAACGAACAAAACAACAACGAACTGCCCAAAACAATATAGAACAGAAAAACAATAGCTCAACAAAGGAAAAAGTCACAGGTTTTTACACCGAGGTAAACCCCGAAAATCCAAGGGAAGCTTTTCGGTTCAAGCTGGATAGATAGATGTTTTTTTGCGGGCGGATAGCCAAGATCGAGATTGATGCCAACTTGAAATCGTCGGGTCGACGTTTTCAATTTTTCCCATTGCATCTCATATGAAATCAGTACTAGCATATTTTGCCTCTATTCCTGTCTAAATTCACTTGATGTTATAAAATTAGGGATTTAGAAACGATTTCAGTATTGACTGAGGCGTTAGAAGTTTAAATTTAGCTAATTCTGACCCAAATCGTGTCAAACTCCATGATACTTTCCTTTAATAAATGAAAGGTGCTAACGAAGAGTATTTATAAATTGATCACCTTTCATCTTGGACAGATATTTCCAAGAATGGTGATATTTTTTTACGGCCTATCAACATTGTCTGTTGATGTGTTTATTTGCAAGCCACAAATCTATTTTTGTTTAAATAGAGAGTTATATTGAATAACAAAACAAATATTACTGGTCAAAGCAAGGCCAGAGTATTAATCACTAAGATGGGTAAAAGTCTGTGATGTTTTTTTATTGAATAAAAAAATATCCATCAGGAATAGCATAGAACACAGTAATTATGTAGAGCACAGTAATTATGTTTGTTTGTGCTTCATTTAGTAACTGGAAGGTGACAAGAAAGTTGTATTACATCAGCTTTAACACCTTAATTAAAAGTAATCTGATATGTAAATTTTTCTAGGCAAAATCAACCCTGAACAAACTAACTAGTTCACTCCTGTGAATTGTATGGGCGTACGCCGTATCTTCTGAAGAACGTTTTCGTCTTTTTGAAGGTTTACAGACAGGACTGCAAAGGAAAAAGGGCTACCGATTGGACTAAAACGACCTTGTAAGTTATCTTACTTTTAAATATTTTTTTTTCACCATTGCATAGTATAGCAAGAAGCAATGGCTGAATACACACGTTTTCTCAAACCAATTAAATTCTTGGAGAAGGAAATAGAAACTTTTATTTATTTTAAGCAGTTATTCGTTTGATCGTTAAATATCTTACAGCCTTTGAACGTTTAATCGAAACTGTTCTAGAACACTTTCAGAGCAGTAACAACTGGACGCAAAATAACACCGTAGTCTTGATACGAAAGTTTTCAAAAGCGAACAATAAGTAGACTCCAATACAATATGAACAAATTTTAAAGCCTCCTATTTTTTGTTCAACAGTTAGGCTTCTTTCAGATTGCTGAAAATGTGAACACAAACAGCGATAATAGTTTTCTTGAGTGAAACAGTAAGTACAACTGTTAAACTCACCATTTCCCTTCTGCCAATGTACTGTCGTTCTCAGTTTTTTATTTGCCATGGTATTCATGTAACGCGGTCAGCATTTTACACATAGTTTCACTGCTCGACATTTTTTGGCATGTGTTAGTTGGCTTTTATAACCGTTTAAAGCTTAGATTATCAGTATGCAACACAAATCCTCCTGAAAAAAAAAAGAAGCTGTTCACTTGTTTCTTAGAAATAATGTTTTGTATTATTGCCAATTAATTCTCGTGAAGTTTCCCATTGCCTCGTCATTTGAAAGTTTTGCAATGATTTTGAAATCGCCCACAGAGCAATGGGACGCACGAAACTGTTTCTAGTGTTCTCTGGTTAATGTCGGTTTTTAGTAATTAGGCTCTGTCATCAAACTTACCTTTAAAGCAATTAAGAAACGTGCGTTCCATGGATAACAAAAGGCCTTCTCTTTTCAACCCCATTCCAAACATCAGAGTTGCTATTTATTTTTGCAAGGTGGTAATTATCGTTGTGGTTGTATTCGAAGTAACGATACGCAACCCAAGTCCCATGATATAAATTTCTTGTTCAAATGCAGCTGAGAGAACAAATATATCAAAATTACTACAGGGGTTGGTGAATATGACAAATAGTGCAAACGTCCGCCTGAAAAAAAATAAACAAATAAAAAACAGTTAATTACCAAGTAAATAATTAATGCGCGGAAGAAACGTTAAAGTATTATAAGCTAAAAACGATTAGATAACATGTCGAAATGTGGTCGAGTTAACAATAGAGTTTACAATATTTGCCTCATTAGCATTAGAGTTTCAGTTTCTGATCGAGAAGATAGCATGATTAGCTTTCTATGATCTGGATTTGAAAAATGAAACTTTTACGAAGAATGTATGGGCTCAATAGTGCTTTTGCTACCCAGAAATTTTGCACTTTCTTAAAGCTGATATCTCCTTAAACATGTCATGCAAAGAGCTGAAAATTTAACCGATTATTACTTTTCACAGGCTCTATAAATAACTGTGGTCAATTTGTGCAGGGCAACAGCAACAAGAACGTCAGCGCTACAAGATCTGACCGGTTCGTACGTATACAATACAAATTTATTTATAATCATGCGCCGTCCTTGCTATTGCCGTCGTCATGGCTCCCTAATGAGAGGTAACAGCCAAAGTTACTCTACTCATGGTTTGCACGTGACTTAACCTGATCGATGTCATTTGTAGGGCACTCATAAAAAGAGTTCAACTGAAAACATTTCAAGAATCTTAAAGGGGCATTGTCACGCTGTTAAAGTGTATTTTTAAAAAGCTTAAAGCTGTCGATGCAACAAAGAAAACGTAATGTCGAAGAAAATATAATAGTACTATATTGAAACTCTTGTATGCTGCCACAGATGACGAGGATGAAAATGGTTCAAATTTGAAAAACTTTGCAAATTTTATCAAAGTTTTAAGCTATGCGTTGAACAAAATTGCTAAAAATATAAATATTATGGTCTGCTTTCCCTGCTAAAATTTCATCTGAATTCATCTTGGTAAGTCTGTTGTAGCATTTCTTGCACAATAACAAGCACAAAGCAATGATTTTGGCAGAACTGACCCCAAAAACGGCAAAAATCTCCGTGACAATGCTCCTTTAAGAAGTCAGTCTAGTTGCTTGTTGGAGATTAAAAGACGAAGCAGGCTTTTACATTTTCGACCTGTCAGCATCGCGCCTAGTTGCTATTGTTGTTATTGTTGCATCGAGCATGACAGGCAGGCAGTCAGTCAGTCAGTCATTTAGTCAGTTAGTCAGTCGGTCAATCAATCCATGAAAGTGTACCTATTTCATTGAAGTCCTTTTATTGTAATTTTTCTCTATTTCTTCAACAGGTAACGACTGTTATTACTAAACTCTGCAGTGCTGGAAAGTAAATCATGAATAATTCTACGACTACACCACTGGACAATTTCAATGATGTACTATCTTGCTCTCAGCTGGTTTCTACGCTGTTTATAGTGGTTCTATCCCTTATAACCTTTGTAGCTCTCATTGGCAACATTCTTGTAATGGTATCTTTTCTGAAAACTCAAAGCCTTAGAAACAGCACCAACTACTACATAGTCAACATGGCGATATCCGATGTCCTTTGCGCCTGTTTTAACTGGCAGCTATATACAACTGAAGGGATGTTGACAACTAGAGTGTTCATCACCGAGCCTGTGGCTTCCCTTGTGTGCAAACTAGGAATGTACTTCAGAGGAATATCACAAGTTGTTTCTGTCTTGAGCTTGGTCCTGATCGCTGTGGACAGATATGTCGCAATTGTTTTCCCGATGAAGCTGACTATACTATGCCAGAAAAGAGCTCGACTGACTCTGGCATCGTGTACGTGGATCATACCGGCTACTTCAGGATTTCCTTACTTTCTTTACACTAAAATTGTCAAACTTGATGATAAAACATATTGCAGAACTATATGGAGCAAAACAGTGAACGCCATTTACAACGGCGTTGGTTTCGCTATCTTCTACTGCGCTCCGTTCATTACGATGGTCGTCCTTTACACTCTGATTATAAAAACGCTAAAGAAGCGACCAAGAACTGCAATGGACGAAGTGCAAGGCCAACGAAATGAAAAGAGACAAAAGCAGAACCAGAGGATTGTGAAAATATTAATAACTATCGTTGCCGCCTTTTTTATCTGCTGGACTCCACTTTTCGTCTACCTGGCTTTAAAAATGTTCTTCCCAGCGCTTTTTATTACAGATAAATGTGCGATATTTACATCGTTGTTTTTCTATGTTTTTCCATCTTTTAGCACTGCAATCAATCCAATTATTCTGTTCCTGTTCAGTACAAATTATCGCCAGACGCTGAAGAGCTTGTGCCTTCCTCTTTGCGACAATGGCCATTCAATGCTAAGGGAAAGAAATTTGACTGCATCATCGAAAATTGGGAATATGGGCACAACTGAGCTGCGCCAGATGATAAAAGAAACATAAGTTGGGTTTTATACTAATTTACGTTTTCTTTTTTAGGTTTTATTCATCTTGATAATTAAAGGATTTACGTCACGATATTCTGAGCCATTCTTGTGAGCGTCAAGTTGCCGTGTCCAAAAGCAACGGGATGGTATATCGAGGGTCCACCATAGGGTTATCAAATCCCGACATCCAGCCTATTTTTTCTTGTCAATCCCGCTATCCCGTCCTTGATTACGTCTGAATCAATAGACCACACTTTCTATGGGTTTACAAACTTTTCGAGTGTTCTCCCAAACATCCCAAGTGGGTTATTATCCCTATAAACCCATAGAAAGTGTGGTCTATTGCTTTATATAATAATTGATTTTCCATGGGTTTACCGGCACAATAAACCATAGCTGATTGACCAATCAGAGCGCGCGCATTGATTTTGTTATTATATAAAAATACATAAAAAAACTTAAGTTGGTTTTCCAAGGTTCTCATCATCGCCACTTGTGACCGTAACATTTTGTCGCTTTGCTTTTTATTTTTTGCTCGCCGTCGTATCACGACTTTTAACAGTACAAAATACTGACATGGTTTCGATAACCGCAGAGTTGGTTTTTGGAAAGAAATCAGCTGAATTCGATACATGAATGTCATTCGTTTTTCTCATAATGGATTCACTTTAAACGATTGCTGGTCGCGACAGTACGGTTCGGTCTCCCTCTGAGCTTCTCGCCTGCGTGTAGCCACCTACTAAGGTTCATGTGCCTAGATTTGTGAGAATGTCTATAATTAAATCATTAAAGAAAAAAAATCCCAAACTGTTATATTTTAAGAAAACATGAGCCTGCTGTTAAGTCGAACATCATGACCAAATGCCGACACCCTCCCCAGTAGGAAGTTTGCTTCTCTTTCCAGAGTGGCAACACTTTGCGAATCTTCTTCTTCGTTGATTTCTTCTTCTGTGCATTGGTACGTGTGTCACACTCCTCTCCGTTGTCAGTAAGGCCAACCATGATCTCCTGTGAGATCAATAGCTTCTCCTGGCATAAGGTCTCTCTTGCTGGTACGAAAAGTCAGGCAGTGTTCCTGCTCTAGCCATCATCGTTACCTGTCTAACGGTTTCTGGCGAACTGCGGCTCCATTTACCCATTCCTTCAAAAGCTGGGTGTCTTGAGCACTAATCACTGCCGGTGGAAGTTGCAGCGCTAATGGAACTTCAAAGTGGGAGGCTGCGCCAGATTCCACGACTTTAAGTTGGTATTATAAAATGCCCCCCCCACCACCCCTCCCCCCCCCCGCCCAGTTTGTTGTCTTCCAATAGCGAAAATAGCTGTCAACTACAAAGACGTTCTACTGAAATCCCGTATCCCGCTATTTTTTTATTTACGATTATCGGGTCTCGACCGCCCAAAATCACGAAATCCCGCTCCCGCTCCCGCTCGGAAATGAAATTCCCGCTTCCCGCTCCTGTTTTTAGTTCGCATCCCGATTATCACTTTAAAAAATAGCCAAATACCGCATCCCGCCAAACCTATTGGGGACCCTCTATATATTACCCGAGGCTTCAGTTGTGGGAGGTCGGTTTACGTCACGTGACTTAATACGGCCACACAATCCCGAGAACATTTAAATATCTAAAATTGCAACAGTTTATACAAAGCATAGCCAAGCGCTAGTTTTGCCCGGTAAGTGTAAGTACAGTAACAAAGAGAACTGTGACGGGACATTTTTTTTAAAATTATTTTGTTAAAGGAGAAGGTAATTTTTGTCAACGCTGATATAAAGCTTTCATCAAGTTGAGCTACTCACGGAAGTTTCAGCCTCTAAAGAGTATGTTTTTCTAATGAAATTCGTCTCCAAAGAAGCCAAAAATTCGACATCGTTGCCGCCATTTTGAAACAGTCCTCAGCAGCCAGGCCGCGTTTTCTTGACGTCATTCCGAAATGATTTTTGTTGAAAATAGCAGAAAATAGTTTTCTTTCGTTCCTTGATACTCGCGTATGATTACACTAAACGTTGTTACATAAAAGGATGTTTTGTTTCTCTCTCATTTATTCCAGGACCAATTTTGAGCTTCCACGTTCGTTTTTTTTTTAATGAATATTCCTTTAGATTAAATTTTGCTATCATTTTAATGCCTGCATCACCAGAACCGTTCATTGTAAATTGTTTTGCGCCATCATTTCAATTGTCACATGGTTATTAATAAAACGTTTTTGTCATTTTGTCTCTGCCTTCCGCTAAGTCTTTTAACTACCACCCTTGGTTATGGCTGCCCAACGATCTTCAAACTTCGAAAATGATGGTAGTGAATAATCAGTTGGAAAAATAACCTTTTGGTGAACTCAGTTGCACCTTTTTCTGCTTCCCGCCAATTTTCGAGTAGATCCGGGACGCGACGACTGTAAAGCGCGACCGGATGAAAATTTTCAAAGAGGAGGCAAGATCATACCATTGTTTGCCTTTCAACAACGAGAAGTGCTCAATGTTTGCTTAGCTTCTAAAACTTCCTGCTTAAATTGACTATTACTTTTGAAGAAAGATCGCCTTCACCGCGACAAGAGAAGTCAGAAAAGAATTCAGAACGGGAACACTATTTTTACGACGATGTAAGTTAAGTTCTATGTCCTTATTGGTTCTTTTTAGGTCCTTCCAAACTTCCACATATTACAGGGCCAGACGGTAACGGAAAGAGATTATAATGCTCTTTAGTGGAAACTCATCTGTGTTCTATTCGAAATCCGTGAATCTAACTGGTTCTCCAACTGTTTTCTATTCGCCGATAGAAAACAATCGCGCGCGCGTTGCTCTTTGAAGACAAAATATTTCTTTATTTTCGGCTTAAAAGTGCATAAAATGGTTGGTTTCTACTAAAGCAATTAGACTACTCGCCCTTCGTTTTCGGCTGAGCCTCGTTGACTATAACGCTCACAGAAAACGAGGGCGGGTAGTCTAATTTTTAAATAAACTACATGCATTTTAATACGCGGCCCAATGGTATGTGCACTAGTCTTTAGTTCGAGCTGTCCGTGATCTGATTCAATCACTGCCTGGAATCGCCTTGTTATGTTTTTGGGCCAGTGACTCTTTTCACAGAGTGCCCATATGCAGCGAGGGGCTATGTGGATCCAGCAAAGTCAGTTAGGGTAATCTGAAAGAACTATGGGGTAATTTCCCTAAATAGAAGTTAAACCCTAAAGAGCAGCACTCTCGTCACTCCTACTACGGGGTCGCAATAACCTCCATCGAGATGCCCTCGCACTTTGGACTCCATGCGGTTCGAATAATTAAAGGGACCTCGGTGATAATAATAATAATAATAATAATAATAATAATAATAATAATAATAATAATAATAATAATAATAATAATAATAATAATAATCAACCTTTATTGAGAAATAAACCTTTATTGAGAAATAAAACTCGAATCTTACATGCATCCATATAAAAGAAATAATAATAATAATAATGTGTTCACACAGATGTCATTTCGATATTCGTTTTAATTTTGTTTGCTGTTTTTTGGTAATTCGGCCTGAACATTAATTTTCCGTTCCGCTGTTTTCCGTTGACTCTTCAGATTTTGAAGTTATTTAATTTGAGCGAGACTTCTACTGACTTGTTCGACACGTTGAAAACTTCATTATCAAGATCAATCTTTCAGGTCAGTGTATAAAAGAAATTCTAAAAAACACTATACACTCGGTGGTTATATATGTGATGGCCCTTGTGTCGGGGAAAAGATCTTTTTTTTAATAGGCAAATAGTTTCCAGCTTGCTTTTCATTTTTTCAATTTTGTATTTCATAATTTGTCTACCGGATGCCATATATTCAAACGTACACTAACATTTAATTACTTATTTTTATGAACTTTTTCTTTACAAAAAGTTCCATATTTTTGTGGTATAAGGAAGAATTGTAGATGTGTGTTGCTAAGATCTAATTCCACGTGTCTCGTAATTTCTTCAGTTAATTACAGCGCAGTCAATACTCAAAATTTTCCTTGTTCGGTGTACGTGCGAAGTTATAGTATTGCATCTTGAAATCTTTCCGCTGTTTGTATGTCATATGTTGGATAAAAGACGTTTCAAAAGGCTTAATTAAAAAATTTCCATCCAGTCAAAGTTTAGTTTGAAAGCGACTTATCATTAAAATGCATAACGAAAATTGAATTTCTCTTAGGTTAGTTGATTCGCAAAAGAACTCACCTGCTCCCTGTCGTTGAGAGAAGGACTGCTATTGTGATATAAACAACATATAATATTCGGGTGACGAAAACACACGAATCCGAAGAATCAGCATAGTGACATACAGTGTGACCTCCACCCCCCCTTTGCAAAATGCTAACTACGCCCGTGTGACCTACACCTCATTTTCAATATAGCACATAATAGTGAGTCTAATTATTTTGATGATCCCCGTTCTTCTTCATTCTTATCTCTTTAGTATTTAGCCAAACTAAAGTCAAATTGTGGAAAACTGAACAACCATGAACAACACGCTTCAACCTCCGCCTTGTTCTGAAGTAGTTTCCACGCTGTTTACAGTGCTTCTATCCGCAGTTGGCCTAACAGCATTTGTTTGCAACCTCCTTGTAATAGTATCCTTTTCAAAAACACAGAACCTTAGAACGAGTGCCAACAATTATATAGTCAACATGGCGGTGTCGGATCTTCTTGGTACCTGTTTCAGTTGGTCGCTGTATGTAACTGAAGGGATGTTGACAACTAGAGTATTCATCACGGAGCAAGTGGCTTCATTTGTGTGCATACTAGGAATGTACTTCAGAGGAATATCACAAGTTGTTTCTGTCTTGAGCTTGGTCCTGATCGCTGTGGACAGATATGTCGCCATTGTGTTTCCTTTGAAGGAAACAATAATGGGTCGAGGAGCACTTCGTGTGATTTTGTTACTGTTCACATGGTTGATACCACTTGCTTACTTTTTGCCGTATTTCCTTTACGCTAAAGTCGTTAAAGTGAAAAATCAAACATTCTGCAGAGTAATTTGGAGTGAATCAGCGCTCGCAATTTTCAACGCAGGTGGTTTTGTTATATTTTATTGCGTTCCACTCTTTGCATTGATCATCCTTTACGCTCGTATTATAAAATCACTGAGACAACGGCCAAATAATGATAAACAAGTTCAGAGGACCAACCAAAGGCGAAAACAGCACCAGAAAATCACGAAAATTATGATATGTATTGTTGCCGCATTTTTTATCTGCTGGACTCCACTTTGCATTTATCTATCTTTGAAAATGTTTCACCCCAAGTTGTTTGTTAAAGATAGATGCAGTTTACTGGTAGGTTTGTTTTTCTATGTTTTTCCCTCTTTCAGTACAACTATTAACCCAGCCATTTTATTCCTATTTAGCACCAATTATCGACAGGCATTGAAAAATTTGAATCTTCAGCTCTCTAACATTTTTAAGTGTCAGTTACTGCAAATTTCTGGACATAGGGTTGCATCTTTGCAAAGAGATAATGTGGACGTGATAGAGCTACAATAGATGCTGAGAAGAGATACAGTCCTATTACTATGAGACTTTGAGCGTAACCGAATATTCTTTCTGTGATAGGGCTCAAACGTTTTTTGTTAGCTGGTAACTACGATCGCTATCAGTTAGACACAGTTAGCTTATTTTTCATTTTCTCTACCTTACTGTAACTCTTTGAAAGGCCTATGTCTTGTAATAATTAAGGTGTGATCAAACAAATCACCAATGATTGGTGAACAAGTTGCTATCATTTTATGGCAGAATAGGTTACCATAGCGACAGTAAAGGTAAAAAGTAAAGTCTGCATTCGAGCCTAAGTGGCTCATCAGGCCAGCGGTTTCCGTAGCATGAAGCGACTAGGAGTATTTCTACTCTCCCCTGGATGGCATGCTAGTCCATCGCAGGGTTACCCCCCAGCAGTAAATTTGCTGGTCCCCATTTATACAACTGGGTGGAGAGAGACACTTTGAGAGTAAGGTGTCTTGCCCAAGAACACAACACAATGTCCTAGCCTGCGTAGCCGGCGGGATTTGAGGGTGCGAGCTACTCACTCAGCATTCGCGGGCGAAGCCCACGAGGTCAAGCCGCGAAGCCTCGCGAGTGGAAATTCTTAACTCGACTCCTCACCAATCTCTCCACGGCTTTGCCGCTCCGACGACGGCCTCCCAAAGACAAAAGCACTTCGCCGCGAATCCCGCCAGCTACGCAGGCTAACAATGTCCCCGAACCCGGATCGCTTGATCCGGAGACGAGCGCACTAACCATTAGGCCACGGCGCCTCCCACTCCCACCATGCATAGCGACAATATAACCCTCTAAATACACTCTACATAGTCAACCTCGTTCCCAGGGTCTTTTCCCTGGCCAGGGAAAAGACCCTGGGAACGAGGTTGTCTACATAGTGACACCCTTAATTTTAGCTTTAACTGCTAATAACTCAAAAAAACGAGCTCGGAAACCTATTTTTATTGTTAAACTTGTTTCTGCAAAGTTTAAAAAAATTCTGTACATGCAGAAGAATGGAAGATGAAGTTAGTGGTGCTTTTAAAAAGATGACAACGTCAAGGATACTACAAATCGCAAGTAACAAATTTAAAAATGTGTCTAGATTTGGTTTTTGACATTCTAGCCTGTCCTTTCTGTTTTTCAAAAGAAGATCCGGTAGTTAAAATATAATGTGTCGGGCGAAAACAATAGTCGTAAAAAGATTTGACAATGCACAATTATAAGCCGAGCTACCCATAAGCCCCCTTGATTGTTTGTAACTCCCATAAACCCTTGCGGTATGCGTAATAAACGAGAAAACACATGGTCAAGAGGTTTAAGTTCGTTGTTTTACCGCTCGAACCACAATCAAAACTGTGTTTTACAGCTTCCTCGGTGACCAAGTTAAAATTACTAGATCAGTGCTCTTTTGTGTAACTATTAAAGCTTGCATTCTCAAGATGAGTATCAAAATGTGTACCTTCATTTGCTATGTTGATAAAGTTTGTATTCAATTCAGATTTTAGATTAGAATAATCCTCAGGCAAATCAAGCAAATGGACATTGCAACTTTACAAGTGATTAACCCTGACCACTGAAAAGGATTCAGTGGCCATGATTAATCAGTGTTGCAATATTCATTTATTTGAATTCAGATTTATAAGTGTTAAAATTAAACGATCCTGGTACGGCTGATAACTTGTGTATGGTGATTTTTAACTCCTAAAACCCACTTATACACCAAAAGATGGGGTGGAGGGGGGGGGAGGGGTTTAATTGGAAGGTGACACTTAAAGCGAGTTTAGCTTCAACTATATCGTAAACAAAAATATACATAACATTTTTCTTTACTTTTACTTGCATAAACCGTAGATAATATAAAAGATGGTATATACTGAATAAAGTTGTTCCTTCTTTTCTCACAGCAAATTAAGTCGAGGAAATAGTTGTGTTGTGGTTAGATTTCAGCAAGCTCACTTCTAATAAAAAATGCAAAAGATCGGTGTGGCTGCATGGATAATTTCGACCACGGGCTGCCCAAACTGACGATTAGCACCGCAGTGTTCTAAGACCCGATTTATAAGGCTCTGTATGACACTAAAACAATTTGAATTGAGGAAGTATAAAATATTACTTCCTCTGTTCCTGTTTTTTTATTGTTTGTCAGTTTCTCAAGCCTATTTGAAGTGATTTCAGTGAGTTCACTGCTTCGCAGAAATTTTGAACACGTGTACTTTCTTAAATATTGTTGAGGCTGGAAACAATTCTCGACTGCATATTACACGCAGCTTGAAATCTTCCATGGAAATGGTCTAATTGCCACAGAAATTTCACCAGCGTATACTCTACGTTATTTCTTTTATTTTGTTGTTCTCCGGGTTCTGAATGCTGTGCTTAAGGTATGTGTTGATAAACAAAATATCTGCGCCAGTCACTTGGTCCGTCGGTCGGTCGGTAGGTCGGTGGGACGGACAGACAGCAAAATTTTCCAGTCCGCGATGGGTTGGAGCCCCGCTCGTCCGCATCTTCAGCTCCGCTAATACCAAACACAATGCGTGTATTTTCTGCTTAGCTAGATTAGAAACATGTTGGTGTTTCATATTCTAAACCATCAAGCGTCATTTGCACGGCAGATAGAATACGATACGTACGTACGATACGAAGAAAACAAACAAAATATCGTACCAATATTTATATAGACGAACTTCTTCTTATATGGACGAACTTCTTCTTCTTCTTCTTTTTCTTCGAGAAGCTTAAGGTTTTCCTCGAGCTTCGCTCTCGGAAAACTGCTCGCTTTTCAGAACAGATAATGTCCACGAACAAATATCCGAGCATTTCTGTGGGCGTACAAAATGTTTTCATTCTGTTTAAAATGTTCAGTTATGTACATATGAACACTTTAGCCGGATAATAACTAAACGTGCGAACATAAATTTCAAAATTCAAAACCTGTAAAATATCACTTTTACAAGCATCACGTGACGTATTTAGGCCAATCGCGCGCGCGCAAAAATATTTGATGGATTATAATGGGTGATATTCTTGTCTTTTTTGATGTTATTCTCGACTTCAAAAAGAGATAATTAACGAAGAAATAGGCCAATATCCTGTTACCCCTGTTTCAAAACGAGTCGAAGTGTAAAACTATTTATATGAAAATGAGTTTGCTTTGCATGAAAATGAACAAACAGATATGAATGAATGGTTTCGCACTTAGACTTGTTTTGACACTGAGGCAAAAGAGCACTAGGAAATGGCCTATTAGAGCAGAATTATAGACGGAAGGACCAGTTGCTTAGTACATTGACGGGACTCAAATTAACACATGCATTTTTGCTATGATGTAAAAACAGATACGTTAGTTCGCTGCATCATGGAGAATTCAGTGCAAGATTTAAAATGCCTTTTACCGTTTTCAAATACCTTTATTAGATTCTGATTAGATTCTGAGATATTTAAGTTAAAGAAATGATAAAATATGCAAATTACAGACTGATGAGGTCATCTACTCAACCTCATTTGATATTAATTATATACGAACAGCTATCTCACTCAATTTGCTCCAGAAACCATTGAAACTTGGTTCGCAAATA